>JAPYZJ010004334.1:0-13915 GCA_030522765.1 Ophioninae sp. B BG-2022a | reverse complement strand
CCCCCCCCCCCCCCCCCACGCTGGCACGTTTTTTTTTAGCGCTCGTGTATTTCGGTCTTCCATTTCGCATACACGAGAAAAATCTTCTCCTTAACGTATTTTTCCTCAGGGTTGCTCTTCTCCGCCCTCTCGGTCGATCCTCACGGTGCACAGCCCGGTGCGTTCCTCGACCTCGTTGAACTTTCCTCCGTCGTAAAACCTTGCCCGGGATCTACATCGTTATACCAACGGGGACGATACGTCTCCCGTACGTTTTTTTTTTCTTCTGCCATTTTATTTCTTATTTTTATGAGGCTTTTTCGTTTTATTTATTTTTTGTTTATTTATTTGTTTATGTTTATTAACTTTGTTAGCTGAAGACGTTGATGCGCCTCGTTGACCGTTGCGGACGAAACGTTCCAACCTCTTGCCAAGGGTACCCGCATCGAATCATGAAGTACATTTAACTCGACCAGCTGAAGAACCGGAGAACGGGCTTGCAATTTAGCTTGGACCCTTCTTCTTGAAATTGAAGATTTATGCGTCCACTCGCAATATTGAAAATGAAGTAGAAGCTTTTTCTACGGCTGGGACCGTAATTGCACTCGGTTTTGCTCAGTTGTCCTGAGCCCTCTTGCGGTAATAAAGAAAGCAACTAATTTGAAAAAAAAAACAACAGTATTTTGAAGTCACTCCAATATGAACTTCCCAATTTGAAGGTTATGTGAAATAACCATCCTTGAAAATTGTTAGAAAAAAGAACCCGGGTAACCCGGGACTCAATCAGACGGAGTCATTTAGTTCCCGTTCCAGATATTTCGAAATCGCATTCAAGAAGGGCGGCAAAGGAGGGGGGAGGCGAGTTTCGGCAGGAATCCTGGCATTTGTTTACCGGCGTAATTATCCCGGCCACGAGGGCCTGCACAACGCGAAATATTCCATTCGTACACACGTTCCGTGATGAGATTTATTCAACGGACGAAACGGAGTGAAGGGTTTCGTGTAGTACATCCGGTAGTTCAGAGCTGTAATTCCCGCGCAATATTATTTCGCCGGGGTGACCATGGAACTCGGCCCTAATCACATTGAACTCCATATCACGTAGGGGACCATTGTCACGTGTTTATTATATTTGGCAAATAAGCTTACAAAACACACGTTGCTTCGGACCCTCCGGTCTTCCTTCGACCGAGTTCCGGTTGTCGATTCACCCCACGGTTTTTTCTCAAATTTGTTTTTCCAAAAAAAAAAAATTTCATCGACGTTCGAAAGGAATCGAATAATTGTGATGAGATGTCACCAACGATTTTTTTTCGCAATTGGGGAGTCACGTGAGCAGAGGTATCAATAGATGAATTTTAAGAATTTTTATCTCGAAAGCTATCGGTCCGATTTTGTAAATTTTTTTTTAAATCGAGAGGATATATATCCGGGTGTATTATTAATTTTTTTCACAAATATATATCAACTAGAATGGCCGTTATCCAGGGCCGACAAAAAATACGTCACAAGTTTCAGAATGAAGAAAGGGCAACCCAGAAATGAAATCTTCGTTGATGAATTTTTTCCCCAACGTTCGACTGTCGTAATTCGAAGTCTGCATCCAATAGTCGTTGGTCGTTACAAAAATAAGATGAAATTGGAAGTGGCGTCAGGTGTCTGAATCAATAGATGAACTTCAGGAATTTTTATCTGGAAAGCTGTCGGTCCGATTTGGTGGATTTTTTAAAAATCGAAAGTATATATATCCAGGTGTATCATCAATTTTTTTCACAAATATATATTAACTAGAATGGCTGTTATCCAGGGCCGACAAAAAATACGTCACAAAATTCATAATAAAAAAAAATTGAACCCAGAAATATAATCTTCGTTGATGAATTTTTTCGCCAGAGTTCGACTGTCGTAATTCGAAGTTTGCATCCAATATCGTTGGTCGTTACGAAAATAAGATGAAATTGGAAGTGGCGTCAGGTGTTTGAAATCCGATCGAACAATACATACCGGAAACGTCACTGGTCCACCTTATTAGTATTTTTTTTCCTTTCAAGATACAACGGGGCACGAATGCAATTTATTTGCAGCTAGCAATCTCGATTCGTCATTATAGAATTTCTGATCGAATCTGTCAACGATGTAATGCCATTTCAGCCCGGACGAGAGAGCACGACCGATGCGTGTACACGCCACGTGTACGAGCATTCCTACGTACATACGTAATAACACGACATCCCCTTCCACCCCCCACCCTCCGATCTTCGCCCAGATGGTACAGGGTTGAAGCTATCCTAGCACGATATGGATTCAGACGAGAGTTTCTCGCTTGTTATGCATGATGTATCACGGCAAGCTTTCGTTATACGTGTCTTCGTTATTTGGCTGCTCGTGTCTCGAAGCGCCTATACCATCGTTCGGTCTACGTGTACCTCGGGTTACGTGAACTTTCGAAGGAAAGCACTATTACCGCAACAAAAAAAAATCAGAAAGAAAAATCCATCGGAGTTCGTCGATCCTAACCGATCAACTACTCCAATGAAAGCCTGATGACGTTGAGGTTGGATTCTTGAGGATTGGAGGATGGGTTTTCATTCGAGTCAATCTTCAAGGTCATTGAGTCATTCCGGATAGTTTTCAAGGTCATTCTTTCAAGGTCGTATACGAAAGCTGATAGCGTCTATCTTTGACGCAACTTCGATGTTTCTTGATTCTCTTACTCATCCAAATCCACCATGTTTGGGTTTAAAGTTCGTATCGTTGCGACGCAACGAAATCTATTTTCTCATTTTTTTATTTCCTCGAATCTATTATTTGGCGAAATACGTTTTTTTTTTTCATATTTGACTTCTTTGTTATCACAATAAAGATTTGTATAATTATTGAGGTATTTTAATGACGATTACAGTGAAAAAGAAATAGAGAAAAGAAAAAAATGTGATTTTCGTTGCGTCGCAACGTTGCCAACTCTTGGTTCGTTATAGTTCGGTTCTTCACTTCCCGTATCATTTTTCTATGATAAATCCGGCGAAGTAAGGTGGAAAATACAACGCCCGGATTTACCCGTGTCAGCCGGAACCAAGGTTTCGCAAGATCCAGTCTTTTCATTATCATTGTCATCGTTATCATCATTTTGGCGAGGCGTGACGGCCCTCCAACTGCAACCCCCAATATCCCAATCCCTTCACTTCTCGAGTGTATAGATTCTCTCAGACAAAGCCTTGGGACTCGAGATCCACCGAGCGAGCGAGAAATATACACAAGTTTGAATGCGCACATAACAAAAGTTATAAACTTTATAAGAGACGTCAGGAAGTTTCGAAAGATAATGCAACGAGACGCGAGAACACAAGGGCCGCGAGACGTCTCATTCGATATATCCAAGTGTGAGGGAAGGGAGGGAGGGAAAGAGAAAGATGTTCAATTGCACCAGAGGGATGAAGGAACGATAAGGGATGGAAGAGAAGGGCTTGAAAAGAGAGGTCTCTTCCATTGCGCATCCACCAACACTCACTCGGCCTCTTTCTAACCCGGCGTCTTGCCACGCTTTCCGGAAACCCAAACGATGAGACTGCAGAGCGCGCGCAACTTTCCCAATTTGTAGATCCGGTACGGCACGAGCGTAGATTGCGGCTCGCGATATTTTCCTTAAATATTCATCGAATCGCTCGCCCGCGCTTGCCACCCGACGCCGTTTACTCCGGCGACCTTTTTCGGCATCGTCCTCTACCAAGGTTACGACGATTCAACGCTGGATCGACTGGACGAGCATCAATCTTTTTTTTTTTTGATCCGTTGATTATAAATGATTTGTTAGGGGTTGATTGAAGTTACTCGAAAAATCAGTTGAGAATCAAGTGGACATTTGTTTGGGTTGGAATTTACTATTTTTTGTCATTGAAAATTTTATTTTTTTGATTAGATTAATTTTAAAGCTTTTTAGGTTAGAACGTTTTTTCAATTGTCGAAAGTTGTCTCTGTGGTTCAATGTGACCCTCGGGGCTTCGATATTCATGAAACTTTTTCAGGAAGAATTTTCAGGAGGAGGAAAGTAGAGTTTTTTTGATCCGTTGATTATAAATATTTTATTTGTTTGGGGTTGATTCAAGTCGCTCGAAAAATCAGTTTAAAATCAAGTGGACATCTGTTTGGGTTAGAATTTACTAATTTTTGTCATTGAAAATCTTATTTTTTTAAATTTGTTTAAATTTAAAGCTTTTTAGGTTAGAATTTGTTTTCAATCGTCAAAAGTTGTCTTTGTGTTTCAATGTGACCCTCGAGGCTTCGATATTCATGAAACTTCTTCAGGAAAAAAGAATTTTCAGGAGGAGGAAACGAGAGTGTAAACAGGAGTACGACCGGATATGAATCGACAGAGAGACGTTTCCCCCGTCGTTTAACGATCACGCGTATATGCGCGTCATAAGTCATCGGGATTTTTGGTCCCGTGAAGTTTTTACAACTCGGATCGCTACGGTGGGATATAGGGTGGATGGCAAAGCTACGATAAAAAGCAGCGAAGCCTAAAGGCTTGAAAAAATATGGAGGAAACGGTCGTGGGAGCTTTAGGGGAGGGGGTAGACTTTTCGATAGCCGTTGGAGCTCTGGCATAACGCTTTTTGCCGTGTCCCGACATTTTATCCTACCTTTATGATCCGTTATAACGGTTATATAAGATCGTTATTCCCGAGCTATATTTCTCACCATTATCGACTAATAGGGCCATATAGATCGGCTTTCCAGCATAAATGAAAAAGTGTGAGGCCCTTTACCGATCTTCCTCCTATCCCTCCCTCTTAATGCCGTTACACATATTCCAACGTCTTTTTTCATCATTCTCCACCGACAGTTTTGACGCTTCAACGATTATCGATGGCTCTTTGGAGATAACGATTTTTACCGATTTTCTACCGATCGATCTTTTTACCGATTTTCTACCGATCGAACTTTTTACCGATTTTCTACCGATCGATCTTTTTACCGATTTTCTACCGATCGAACTTTTTACCGATTTTCTACCGATCGATCATTTTACCGATTTTTTACCGATCGATCTTTTTACCGATTTTCGCCGATCGTTTACCGATTTTCACCGATCTTTCAATAAAATAAAACGATTGCGAATTCCTCAACGAGAAATCGTTAAAATCGTCTCGAGCCACGTTTTCAAAGTGAATAAAACATTAATTTTTCTTCCAACGAATCCACCTTTCGCCTCTTCTGTTTTCGCAAACCCTGAGGAATAGAAATTTCGTCGTCGCATTACGAATCCCTTCAGCCGGTGTGCGTGCTCCGGTCCACGGAGACGCGGATAAAATCTGGCGTTACGCGCTTAATACTTCGCGAGTGCGAGGAGTCGGCAATGTCGTGCACATTTTCATTGCGCTACCGCGATGTTCGTGCATTTTGCCCTCTACGCCGCGATCTGCCAGTCGGGACATTCAGAAAGCGTGTAATTGTTCCTATAAAATTCCCGCTCCGCTCCGCCGCAATGTTACTCCCTATATGTGTGGCTTTAAGCTCCGTATGTACTGCGAGCATTTACCACCCCCAAGCTCCACCCCTGTGACGACCCATGTGCGACCCCCAAAGCCATGGACACCTCTACAGGGTGACTCGTAAAGGGATCGCGAGAAATTTACTTTTTATTATTATTTATTGCTAAATAACCCCTATCATTCAATATATAATAATAATTATTATTATGATTTAATATATAATTATTTTTAGTATTATTGAAAAAATAATTATTTATAATTATTGCATTTATAATAGTTTAATAAACATTTCTATTATTATTCGTAATTATTGTTATTTAATAGCTCACTGTTATTATTATTATTTAATTGAAATTATTATTCAAAATTATTGTTATTTAATGACTAATTCTAATAATTATTATTCAATTAAAATTATTATTATTATTATTTGACGTGGAATAATCATTATTCATTATTTCACGTTAAAAATATGAATACTCGAAGCAATTTTATTCCGGAGTTATTCACTAAAAAACATAACAGATTTAAAAATATTTAGACATCCATGTGATGTTGTAATAATTTTTTACGGTTATTTGAAGGTCATTATTCAGAACCATTGAAATCCCGGTACATTCGGTGGTTCAAATTCCTCGTGTTTCAGCCTGTACAGAGGCGAAAGACGGCAAATGAAAGGCAGGCGATGCCGCAGCGTTCTCGCTCGCGTTCGCTTCGTTTGTACCTAACCGTGCGAGAGAATACTCGCACGCGAGTTCGAGTACCAAATAGAAAAAAAATATATATGTACATAGATATGTATACGGGGAGGTGTGTACGAGCACCCGGTAGCACAAGTTGATGTTACGTTGACGAGTTTAGCCCGATATGTCGATTGGACGTTCGAACGAGTTTCCAAACCTGATATATATGTCAAGGGGTTACTGTGACGATGCAAAAATGAGGGGATGTGGAAATTATAATTGATTTTTGAGGAATACGTTGTATGGGGAAGTCGTTTAGGTTCAATGAATTTTCAAAAAGTTATTAATTATTGTTTAAACATATATATATATATATATATATATACTTAGTTATTCATTTAATCATTTGTTCGTTTATTCATTCATTCATACATTCATTCATTCATTTATTTATTTATTCATTTATTCATTTATTCACTTATTCATTTATTCATTGGTTCATTCGTTCATTCATTCATTCATTCGTTTATTCGTTTGTCCATTAATTAATTAATTAATTTATTTATTTATTCATTTATTCATTCATTCATGAATTCATGCATTCATTTATTTATTCATTTATTCACAATTTCATTTATTCATTTATTCATTGCTTCATTAATTAATTAATTAATTAATTAATTCATTCATTCATTCATTCATATATTCATGCATTCATTTATTTATTCATTTATTCACAATTTCATTTATTCATTTATTCATTGCTTCATTCATTAATTCATTCATTCATACATTCATTTCTTCATTTCTTCATTTATTTATTTATGATTTATTTATTAATTTGAACACGTGCAAGACCCGACCTTCGGTAGTTATACCAAACAATGGTAGTTTAACGCGCAGGCGTTGGGTTCAATACGCATCGACGAGCAAAACGTTCACCAACAGTAATTAAAATGTCCGGGTCACGCACCAGGCTTCCCGCCCTCGCGCGGGCTACGCAAACTCCGAGGTCAGTGAAAACAAAAACGGCCCTTCTTTTTACGTAATCCCTCATAGCATGTCCCGTACCCGCAATTAATCGAAAAATTATAATAACGTACGACGAGCAAAACATACACGCGCCAACTCGTTGGAACACTGAGAGGTGAGGAAAGAGAGAGGGAGCCCGGGAAATATTATCATCAGAGCGATGCGTTGTAAATAGGGTTTAGCATTAACGAGCTCGAATCCAACCGGTCTGATTCAAGTACCCGGAATAAAACGAAAAATATCGTTGTGTCGAATCGCGTTTAATTTCCGGGCAATTTAAACCGATACTGTCGTTTAAACGTCGATATTTATTGCTTTGGGATACTAACGGTGCGATCAGCTTTATATTTGTTTTTTGTATGAAAAATCTGTTTGGGTTTGTTTGGGTTTTAATTCAAGTAATTTTAGTTCTGAAAAAAATTCATAATAAATTTCATAAATTGCTATTTGATAAAACATGATAAAATTAATAATGAATTTCATAAATCATAATAAAATTCATAATAAATTTTATAAATTGCCATTTCATAAAACATAATAAAACTCATACCAAATTCCATAAATTTCCATTTCACAAAACATAATAAATATAAAAAAAACTCATTAAAAAATTCATAATAAATTTAATAAAATCCAATTAAATAAAACACAATAAAACTCACAAAATTCATAAAATTTATAATAAATTTCATAAATTCCAATTTCACAAAACAACCCCCCTTAAATCAGTAGCTGCAACTTCGGGTGTGCAGATCGACGGCCCGATATCCGGAACAGTCGGCAGCTTGCATCAACACGTGGAACGGTGACAAAGGCAGTAAGGCTCGTAAAAGCCTAGGGGAATGGGGTCCAAGCTGGCGTTCCGAAATATATTTCCGAGGATTCTCCTTCGGCCGTCCGGTGGCACGCAGTGATCGTTGCGTAGCCGTCCTGGTGGTTATTGGGCCGCGCCAACTCCGACACGTTTACAAAGGGCGCCCTGGAGAAGGGTTTCGGTCGACTCTCGAGATCGTTTCCCTGCGAGGTGATTTCTTGACCACTGTCCCTTGACAGGGTACAACGATGATGGGGTGGCCACATCCGGTCGCCGTTATCAAGAACCTCCGCTTATGTTACGGCCGATACGCCGAGAAATACGTGTGGAAGTCTTAAGGGGGATGTACATGTCACCCCTTAATATCTCCGTAAGCATTTAACTACTTTGAAATTGAATATTTCGAGTATATACAGGGTGTCCCAAAACGGAACGACATTTGTAAAATGAAGGTCAGAGGTGAAACTCTGATTGGCTTCCTTTAAAAATTAAATGGACTTGAAGTTCGCACCGTTGCGACGCAACGAAATTTCTTTTCTCATTTTTTTTTATTTCTTCAGGTCTTCTGCGAAATATTTTTTTTCGGATTTGAATTCTAGATTATCGCAATAAACATTTGTATAATTATTGAAGTATTTTCATTACTATTAGAGTGGAATAAAAATAGAGTAATTAAATAATAATGATTTTTATTGCGTCGCAACGTTGGGAACTTCAACTTCATAAAATTAATAACAATTTCGGGATCCGGAAAGCATAAATGCTAATATCAATCGACTAAGAATTTCGTCTCCACGAAAAAAAAATTAGTTACACCAAACTAGTGATCCGCAACCGGGCCGTCATCCGAAGAATTTGCGAACGGGCGCTCATACCCTTTTCCTGATCCGGGTTGAAGGAAGTTTGGGTGAATGCCAATCGGCAATGGCCTCCACGAGTATTCGGGAGCTTCAAAGTAGAAAAAGACCGAGGTGGAGATCGACGCAACGAAGACTTCAAAATTGCCAACAATTTTCACCCCCCCCCCCTCCCTCTTTCTGTCGTTCTTCAGTTCCGGAAGCGTACGAAAATTTTGCAACGTTGTGACGGCCCCAGCCTGGAGCTTGAATACTTTGGCAATTCGTCCGATACGACAAACCCCCGGCGTAGCCTGTTTTCACCGCAGGTGTAACAACCCTAGACATAGTCACGGAAACCGACCAATGCAACGAGCCCGTACAACAAAAACACGCCCGGGTTAACGCTGCGGAGAATTATGCAAAGCTGGAGGCCTCAAAACCCCACCTCGCCCTTACGGCCCGTATGCGTTTCACCAAAATTGGGTCATCGTTTATTAACGAGACAGGAGAGTCGTTTTCAACCACCACCCCTTTCCCCTCCACCTTTACCAACCTCCGTACGTGTGGCATAATATTATTGTCGGTGATAAGCGATTCGGTCCATTTCCAAAATTCATCCCTCGAATTTCCGATCCTATAGGGGTATAAACGTAGGTATCATTGATCGCAAATAAATAATTTACGTTGTTGATCGATCGTATCGGTATATACACACGGACCAAACGCCACCACGTCGATTATTTCAACGGGCTATTTTGGACAAATATTTACGCGGTACTATGTTGATTATTCAACAAAAAAAAATTTCGAGAATTTTTTTTTCTCGATTTTTTATCCAAACGGTTCGAAATTTGAAACTTTTCGGCTTTCGAAGATTTGAAAATGAAAATTTTCGTTTTTTTTTTAAATTCTTGATTGTGTCTAATCAGAAAGATCGAACGTTCTGGAATCGGAAGGAACCGTGGGAATTCAATATCGCCCACCTTGAGTCTCCACGTCAACGATGTATCGACGATTTCAATAACGAGCCCTGGAGCTTTGTTCCCGTTGATAATTCGGTCGTTTCGAGAGAGCCAGATTATTCTACATCCCGCTAATTCGTCTACTCGCACACGCTCTACCTTTTTCTTTTCTTCTTCTTGTTTCACCCCCTGGATCATCGCGTCTCCTTCCATCCTTCCTTCGAGCCCTGTATTACCATGGTCATAACGCGGTTTTATATACGGGATTCTCGTACATACAGGGTGACCGATAACTCTCTTTTTATCTCTTGAAAGCGTCCATTTGTATCAAAAAATCCCTAAATTGGGATCCAAAATGGATGACGTTTAACTTTGCATTGTTAAAAAGCAACGATGTTTTATTTCCTAATTACCAATTTTTTTTATCACTATCAAAATTTCTTTCTAATTTCTTGTCAAAGATTTCAGAAGATTTGAAAAATTTCTTTCTCAAAATTTCTTCAAATTAAAAGAAAAAAACTAATAATAAATTAATAAAAAATTGAAAGCGTCCATTTTCATCAAACAAATCCTTATTAATTAGGAACCAAAATTGACGACGTTTAACTTTGCATTGTTGAAAAGCAACGATGTTTTATTCCCTAATTACCAATTTTTTTTTAAATCACTATCAAAATTTCTTTCTAATTTCTTGTCAAAGATTTGAGAAGATTTGAAAAATTTCTTTCTCAAAATGTCTTCAAATTCAAAGAAAAAACTAATACAAAATTAATGAAAAATTAATAATACATTGAAATTAATAACAATTAATAATTAATGAAAAGGTTTCAACGATTTTTTTAAATGAGTCCTTTTTGTTGGAAAATCGAATAAATTTGTGAAAAATCGTAAAAATATGAAAAACGTAGGTGACAGGAATGTGTCGAATTAACAGTCACCCTGTATGAACAGACCCATACATATATGTATAAATATAGTCTCACGTGTGGAATATTCCAATCACTTTTATTCATCCCCAGGACAACCGTGGTTATATCGGAGTTTTCGATTATTCGCTACCGGCTATAACGGGGCAAAGTCTCGTGGAAAGCACCAACGCGGAGAATAATTAACAATTTTCCTTCAGCGTTTCACCCGTGCCCTATACAGACACACAGGCGCACGCAAATAGGTACGTTGAAACGTCGTGGTTGTATCGTCAAGCGAATGGACATACGAGTGTACGTGTCGTGGTTCGTGCGAGATGGGAAATCGATTAACTCGTAATATTCGAGAATGAAATACATATAAAAAGAAAGAAAGAATTTTTAAAAAAAGATAGAAGGAAGAGGAAAAATATTAATTGAAGGAGAGTACCGAGATTATTGGGAGTATCGAGGATCCTCCCCGATCCTTTCATCAAGAATTCTTTTCGGATTTTTCTTTTTTCGTTATTCTTTTTTTTTTGGTAAATAAAATCGATCCTTATTGGGGGAGGGATGAAAATTCAAAAAAGCAAGTTTTTTATTTGATAGGTGGGCACTGTCGTCCCAGAAAAATTATAACAAAAAAATGATATAATTATTCGTTTTGGCCCATAAAATCCACCCTTATCGGGGGAGAGGTAAACTGAAAAAAAAACGTTTTTTTACTTTAAGGGTAGTTAATATAGTCCTAGAAAAATTATAACAAAAAAATGATATAATTATTCTTTTTGGCCCATAAAATCCACCCTTATCGGGGAGGGCGTAAAACTGAAAAAAACGTTTTTTTTTTTACTTTAAGGGTAGTTAATATTGTCCTAGAAAAATTATAACAAAAAAGACTGATATATTTTTTCTTTTTTAAAGCCCATAATATACCGTACTTTAAATTACGTATACGGCTGGCCGACACATTCGCGGGCGTTTATCAATTCAATTTGGAGGGAGATAACAGCGGTTCTTAATTATTTTCCAGAACGTACGGCGAAAGGATAGCCTGGTTGTGTATCGCGCAGCTCACACGAACGTGGAAATATACGTTGAGGTAGGATCGTGCGTCCGTCCAGGGGTAGCGCCCCTGACGAACCCGGAGGAGTAAGCTCCATCACGAAAGCCGAGCGCTCTAGTGGTTACGGCGCTGGCTAGTCCGCCCGATCATAATCGAACACGAAGGGGTTCTCGGCTTCTCTTTCGGCAAGCCTGGAGACTTGCCGGGTTACAACGCGAACCTTCCGCGACTGGTCAACTTTTAGCGTCAGCTGGTCAACTTTAAGGATCATTTTTGTGGGGTGGGGTAGAAATCCTGAATTTCGATTGACTGAAAGACTCAAAATTACGAATTTTGATATTCGGATTCGGGGATTGAATAAATAAATAATAAATCAATGGATAAATAAATAATTAATAAATAAATGACAGGAAAAAGATGAACCAATAGCAAGGAGAATTTGGAACTCGAGGAAAAAAAAAGAAAAAAGATATGTAAAAACCCGTAAGGGTGTAAAGGAATAAACGAAGCCTCACAATAATTAACAAATAAATAATAAATTAATTAAATAAATGAATTAAATTTAATCGGATTTCCTACTTCACCCCATTTTCGTGCTTTCGTTTGCAAACTTCCGGGCACAAGATATATCGTATTTATACAAATATATTTTTCACGATTCTATCAGCCCCGAAAAAATAAAAAATGAATTCAAAAAATGTATAAAATTGAAAAATCTTTTCCCCATCGATGTACCGGAAACGCGAGAATGCATAATACGTGTATAGCTACAAAATATAAATCCAGTGAGAAAGTGAGGTAAGACGAGACGAAATCAAGCTCGAAGCTCTGTCTACAGATATCCGGTGGGCAATACCGAGTTGAATTTTGCTTTGGCTGGTTAACGAGCATCGCGAATCCGTTCATTCTCCAAGCATTTCCGTTAATTGAAACCCGAGACTAGCGATATTGTAGAATTATCTTCCCGTACCTCCAACCCAAACAAACCCAACTGGTTGAGCTTATAAAAATATAAATCCACGTTTCTCCGACCGGAAGTTCCGTCATGACCCCTAATTGACCCCGGGCTCAAGAAAGATAGAAAATGATTGCGAATAGAATCCGCAATCCGTATCATTGATGCACTTGGAGAGTGGGATGGGACTTGCCGTTTGACCTAACGAGACATTGATGCCGAATCGACCGGTAACGACAGTCCAGCCTGAACGTGAAAAGCCTAGACGAAAGAGGAGGCGCACACGTGGTTCATAACCCAAGACGGTTGGTATTTTCTGGTAGGTGAGTATCATGCGGAGTCGTTACACGAGTAGCCGATTTCGAGGGTTGAGAATAAGGGTAGAGCCACGGTGCAATAAGTAATATAGTATACAGGGTGTCCCACGTAAGAATGTCATCCGTGAAATGGGGAATTGGGGGTGAAATTCTGAGTCGATTGATACAAGCATGTATGGTTCCCGGATCAACCCCTGAATTGTTATTCATTTTTAAAGGCAACCAATCAGGCAGGTTCAGTGGGATTAGCCCCGAAATAATTATTATTTTTAGAGGTTTAGGTGAATATCGCAGGTCCATGACGATGTATTTTTATACCTTGAAGATTAATCCAGAATTTGGTTCGCATTGAACTCTCCATTTGTAGGGAAAAATGTCAAAAAAATATTCTAGAAAGGTTTTTCCCATTTTCGAAGAGTAATTTTGTACTTTCGGGGAAAACTCGGGCATATTCGTAATCAGCGGAAAATTTCCGATTGAATAGACCCTTTTAAGAGGTTAAAAACGGAAAAAAATATTTTTCGTCTTCACTGGCCACTTTTCCAGAATCTCAGAAATCACGATATTTCAAAAAGTCGTAGTATAGGCTTCTTCTGTGCGATGGAGACTTATTTGGTGTGTTTGGAAAAGGTTTTTGCTTGACTTAAATAATGACGGAGGAATCGTATCGATATCTCGTATAGTTTTCCCGGAAAGTTCCCGGAAAGATATGATTCCAACGCCATTATTTAAGTCAGGCAAAAACCGTTTCCAAACCCCCCTTATCGATCTTCATAGCACATAAACAGCTCACGCTACGCCCTTTTGAAATCGCGTGATTTTGGCGATTTTCCTAATATTTTCCTAAGCCTTTATCCTAAGATTTTCTAAG
>JAPYZJ010004333.1:0-13916 GCA_030522765.1 Ophioninae sp. B BG-2022a | reverse complement strand
AGCGATACTTTGTTTATTGTTGATCGACTGGTGACTTTTCAAATTTCGGGGCCATACAAAAAGCGCATCTCAGAAGTGCTTCGAGGGTTGAAAAAACCGGTGCCATTAGTGGTGTCATTTCTAAAGGGAATGAACGGGACTTTGAAGGGGACAAAATAGATGTTGATGAATTAAATAAATATTTTTCGAGATTAATAAAAAAAATCAACTTATTTTTGGAAACCTCATATGAGGAAAATTAGTAAGTGGTAATTTGCTTGGAAATTTTTGTAGATCGTAATAGCAAGAAAATATTGAAAAAAAACGAGGGTGATTTTCTTGAGGACAGTAATTAATGAAAATTGTTTGGATGGAAGAAAACGATAGAAGACAGAAGGAAAATAACAGAACTATGGAAGATCACACCTGCGATCAAGGTCTGGTAGACCTAGGCACGAGGAAGCCAATAATGAGCTTAATTCGTGTTACTGGGCTTCGGAAAACTTCGCCGCATAAACGAGTATCTCCGTGTAATAAATGGTCCACTGTGTACGCTACGGTTGATTTAACACTGTCATCGCTAATTGAATTATCGATGCGTAGAAGTTGGACATAGCGGGAGAAGCGTTTATTTCGTACTCTGAGACTAAAGTTCCCTGGGAGTATCGGCCATATTGAAATTTCGATCGTTGGATCGAAACGAAAGTTCATTTTACTTGGTTTTACATTTTAGTTACTAAAGTCAGTAAATAACGTGTGCAAATTACGCGAAAGTATTTTTTCAGCTTAATTAGGGATCCATAGTATAAATCCGCAAAAAGTTATTGAATAATTAAAAAAAGAAAGGTAAAATCAAAGAAAAATATTTTTTTTGTTTTTATCATTGTTCAAAGAACTTTTTGCGAAATGCAATTACGAATCTCTAATTGAAATATGGAAAAAGAATTTCACCATTTTTACTCCACAAATGAACGTAATAAATGGTGCAATTGAAAAAAATGTATGTGCGTTGCATAAGTTCGTAGAATTGAAGATCGTAGACGTAGTGAAAAGATAAGGGGGTTGGGCTAGTGTGACGTGCCGAAATCGGGGGTATTTGAGAAAATCCATTTAGAAATAAGAAAATTATTGAAAAGTTGATTGGACATTTATTACTATGTACATCAACATAAATTTAAATAATTAAAGCAGGTGTAAACAATTTTGCGAAAAATCTTTATATTTGGCCACGCGGTTGACCGGAAACAAAAAAAAACGAAATTTATGAAAATAAATAATTTAGCCAGAAGCTCGATAAAGTTCTTTTGTTATCGTATTTCAAGAAGGAAAGATTTTTTTTAGACTTCGTGGTAAATAAAACATGGTTATCGTTAATAGTTAAAGGAAATAAAAATATGAAGAAAAATATCGCTCAAGATTAAACAATTATCTCACTAAATAAGTGTATAAAATTAAAACCCAATTCGTTCGTTAGATGTTTATAAAATGCGTCCGCCATTTTGAAAAGATTTGTTTCGTTTAAAGTTTGACCGGCATTTCCATCACCCGTAGTCATAAGTTTACCTGTAATCTGCGACGCCAGCGCCATCCGTCGGAGCTTCCTTTTCGAGTCACCAAAGTGACAAATCTTGATGAAATTGTAAACATTTTTTCGAGCAGCATTTTGTGAAATATTCACAGCAGCCTAACCTCTGAACACCGTGCGATATTTCGACACGTCGGTAGCACGAAATATGCATGCATATAAGTGAGAAATACCCACCTGTAGGAAGGAATGTCATTTTGCGTTTTTTCGCTGTAGTCCCCCGTCGAGATCGGGTATGAAAATTCTCTTTGGCCACGAGCCTTCACGATACTACTTCACACGATTCCCATGGACTTGAAGTTCGCATCGTTGCGACGCAACGAAATTTCTTTTCTCATTTTTTTATTTCCATAAATCTACTATTTAGCGAAATATGTTTTTTCATATTTGAATGTTAGGTGATCACAATAAAGATTTGTACATTTATTGAGGTATTTTTTATTACGATTGCAGTAAAAAAAAAGAGAAATTAAAAAATAATTATTTTCGTTGCGTCGCAACGTTGCGAACTTCAACCTCATCGATTCCCAAGCCTCACGCTGTTTCGTTTTCAATTTCGGATTTACTGCACTCGCGCACTCGAATGTTTGTCGCTTTGCGGATCGATCGTAGTTTTTCGTTTCCTCATTAGTTTCGGTTGAAAGACGGAATCGCGAGAGAGTTATTGCTTTCAAGAGACGCACGCCGTCTCGCCCGTAATTATGACACGATGAGCTTTCGAGAAAAGCAACGATCACAGTACCGGCGGAAACGACACTGCACTGGAAAAAAGCAGGAGGAAGCGAAACACGAGGGATCGCGCGACGTGCGCGCGCATCCAACGACTTTGCGGGTGTATACGAACGTTTGTTGGGTATACGAATACGCTTGCGCTTAAACGCCCCTAGCGGCTGTTTACCGTTTCGCCCGAGTATACCCAAGAGAGTGTGCTTTACGCCGTGTAGTGCAGGAAGGTCGCGCGCTCGGACTTCAAAACAAAATCCACCGCGCGCCATCGTTGTAACCGCCAAGTGTTGTGTTTTACACCTCGCTATTCTCTCAAGTGTCCACTTGTACGCAACGCGTATACGCCTCGCGTCGAATGAATAATTATACGATAAACGATAAGAACAAAGTGCTCGTTGGACGGGGAAACGTTTGCGCATGATCGGCGTCATGTGTATGAATTTACGTCGGCCTTGATGCGCATCCGGCGGATATATCCAAATTACTGGACTAAATTCGTACAATTGGAACGCGACCGTTTGTTTCTACAAACCTTACGAATCGAAGCGCGTATGATCGTTCTCGAAAGCTCGAGACTAAATATGTTATCATTTATAATAATTAATCGTTTAAAGTATTTTTTAATTTTTTTAAAAATGAATTACTAAATTCATGAATTACTAAATATGTAGTCAAATATTCAAATCTATTCGAAATCAATAAATACCGTTTGTTTCAAAATCCAAAATACCATTCGAAGCATTCAACCGTTCCATTTGGACGACGCTTTCGAACTATAAGGTTTAAGTTTGCAAACGAAATGCAACGACGTTATTCTTAGATAAATGTCCACTCATTTGTTCTCGCGATTATGTAAAGCCTACTTTTCAATTCGTTTATTCAATTCGAAATCAATTTAGTAATTATATATCAAGCAACTTCATAATTTTCCTACAGTGCGTAAAACCAATAGAAACAAACCCAAACAATAAAACAAAACAAAAAACAAGCAAGTGAAGAAACGAATTTTCATTGAGTTCCAACGAGTAAACGATTTTCAAATTGTCAATAGTCAGATTCTATTTTCGTGGCACTGCAACTTTCTTTGTCCGCGATGAAATCAAAATAAGAATTTTGGAAAAAAAACCAAAGATGAGAAAGTATATAAATGAAAACGAAAACGGACGATGGAAGATTTATTCTCGCTTATTCAACGAGCGTGGAATGTCTCGTGCCTAGAGGACAATTGAACACTCGGTATAATTTCTTTTCTTTTTTTTGTATGCATCATCGGCAGAAGTATAGCGATCGTGACATATCGATCAGCTTCTTACATCGTCCTAAGTCTCGGGACTATAACTATGTGTATCCTCCACACCTTGAACGTCAATATCCAATCGTGGAGAGTAACCCACGCCCTACAGCACACAAATCATAGCCAAACGTAGAAAACATTTTTTGTTGCTTTTTTTTTCTCTCAAGGCTTCGCCTGGAATATTGCGTCGTGAGCTTGCATTTCTCGAGGAGAAATTTGGGAATTCCGAAACGCGCGCGCGTCTCTATGCAGAGATTCGTTAGAGTCATTTAGCGAAGGGAGTTAAAATTTCACTTATTCGAAGCCAATTTGATACTTCATTGTTTTTTCAGTCCATTAATACTTTTCTTCGAAAAGATTAATTTCATGGCTCGTTAATAATAACGCAAGTACAGAAAACAATCGAATTGAAATAAATATTTCACGCTTTACAATCGTTATATTCGTGATTCGTATATACTAGGCGTAGTAAAAAGAAATCCACTAAAGCCATCCAATAGATGGCTTTAGTCACCTGTACCTCACGTCGTAGAAACCCGATCGGGTTACACTGGATAGCGTTAGAAAGATTCCGTGCTAAACATAAATTTGCGACAGTTTTGTGATTGGTTGACCCCAGAAAAAAAAAAAGAATTTCTTTTTACTACACGAAACATCAAAAACAATATTTATTCTTTTTAGAAAACCGCGCATTTTGTATTCCTGTACATTTTATTAACAAGCATTAACATACGGCACGCAATGACTACCAAAGATTCCGTATAACGTAGGAATCCTTCAGGATTGAAAAAAGCACCGTATATTAGGTCTATAATCAAGAATTTTAGTTAAAATCCAATGTAAGAGTATGATGTTTGATGGGAACGTTGCAATGCCATCAGCTATTGAACGCAACATCAGGAATCAGGCGCGAATGTAAGAATCCAATTTGAAGCCTGAGAAAACATCGGCGGGTTTGCGTTTCCACGAAAGGCAGGCTTAGGGGAGGGCAGCGCGTCTCGACAAATCGTTGGGATTTGAGTCGCACTCGTGTGGACAAGTTGTATTGCCAAACGCGATCGTAAGCCGCGTAACTAGCGCGATATCTCTCTCGTCATCCGTCTCACCCGCGGTCCTCCACACTCTCGACATGGATGCATGTGGCCTGGTCACACTTCTAAACATAGCGAGGCTCTCTCGACGTAGGGGCATATCTGACCTTGTCCTTACGAGTTTATATAATCCCGGTGGCTTACTCACAAACGGTCAGTTGGTCGAATCGCTACCTAGCGCGCTTTCATCCTTATTCATTTTTGGCCCCGTTTTTCGTCGTTTCGCGACAGCCAAAAGTACTTAAACGCTCGTGTTGATTTCCAGCGTGCAGCCGACGATTTTTCCAGATCGTATGAAGTTTACGAAATCGGTGGTAAACGTTAAAACATGGACGACCAAAGTGCACGTCGATAAAATTATTGTGATCCGCAACATAAACAAATAAATCACGAGTGAAGATACATATTCGCCGGATTAATTGCCGGGATGGGAGAAACGGTGACACCAAACATGTAGCTGAAGCTCCAAAAATATTGATGGGGTGCAATCGGGCCCGGAAACGTAACCAGCAGCTTTTTTTTTTTTTTTTTCGAAAAACACTTATCTCGACTTTCCTCGATTCCTAAGATTCATCGAACGAACTTTCGGTTCGTTCTTCGTCTTCCGGAAAACCTTGGGAAATTTTGAAAATTATCGGACCCACCTTTGCTGCCAAACGAAACGGCGAATCTCGAAGATCGGCCCACGCGAATTTCGCAACGTTTCCACTCCGTGCGTTTATATACGTGCGTGGGAGAGCGCGTGTGTAAATATGACCTTCGAGATCTTCACGTGGCGCGTGTGGATATATATCCCTTAGTAGGGGATGATTTTCAATGCTTTTTATATATTTCGAGATGCCCTTAAAATTTGGATGTTCCAGCTAGCTTAAAACTCAACTAATATTTCTATTTAATAATAATAACAATAATAATAATGATATCAATTGTATATGTTAGTTGATTAATTAATAAACTTAATTGGAATCGCTTAATATGCGCCACATCGAAATCATTCGATATATTTCGGTGTTGATCTTTTTTTCTGGAAAAAAATTATTTATGAGTGATTGATTAACCGCGGTTTAATTAAATATTGATCCATCATCAATTAACTCTTCATCGTTAACCCATCGTTAGTTCCCGACCAACGGCTAATTAATTATTGATTATTAATCATCAATCAATAATTAAAAGGTCTCTAATTTTCTAACATTAAAAAAATGAATTATTAGCTGGTAATCCTTCATTATTCAGCAAATAATTGATAACTGATTATTGATTCGACGATTTTTTCAACTTTGCCGGAAAAAAAAACGTTTTCCCTTCCTTCCTAAAAATTTGATACAGTCGAACGATATTAGCGATTAAAATGACGAAAGTATATTCGCCAATCATGGTTTCAGGGGACCATGATGACAGGGCGAGCAGATTAGCGGCGTGGGAATCCGCGTAGTGTCAAGCAACGCGATTTGTATTCGTAAGAGTCAAACGCGTACATAAATGGGAAGGGATACGTTACAGGCGGACAATAAATACACGAGACTCGGAGAAGCAGCGTTGCGACCTTGGGTGTACTAATTCGGTGCAAGGCGCACGTCTCGCACGTGTTTTTCTATCTAACCGCCTACTACGATAAATTAATCGAGTGGCTACGCTCTTTTGCTTGTTTAAAGCGTGTATGAACAGCCATTGGTCAAAAGTGTATCCATTGATGCATGCATATTCAATAAATAGTGATAGTCATTTCCGATGTTTACTTTGCATTTAACGTCCCAATCGTAAGTTTACCACGAATCTGCTACTCCTGCATCGTTTGTTGGACTTACCTCTTCGATTTGAATTGCCTCAAGGGGCGAATGATTTCTTATTTACTCTAGCCCAACCCATCAATAAATCGATCATTAAGGACATGTCGAAATCGTACCACGTGACACACGAGTGCAAGAGAGATAATCGAAATTTTTTAATCGAAATTTCTCAAGGACCAAACGTTTTTATCGTAAAATTCATGCATCTATTTCTGTCTCTATGAATACTACAAAGACTGATGCTCGATTTTTTGCCGTAAACTTAATCGACGCCGAGAAAACGGATTTCGAAAATTTGTGAGGTTATGTCGATGTTCGTCATGCCCTTAACGGTTCTTCGAAACTCGTATGGGCGTCGAAGAACCGTGAAAGGCATGACGAACATCGACATAACCTCACAAATTTTCGAAATTCGCGATCGTATGCGGATCTCATCGACGAAAAGGCATTCTATTGGCCGATCTCGAAGTGACCAAGCGATCATCGAAAATATCTTATTATTGATCATATGAATTGTGATAGTAAAAATCTACTGATCAGTTCACGTATTGTTAAATTTTATCATCTGGAGCGTGGTGATTAAAGCTACCGTTGTATAATTTTAATGCGCTAGACAACAGTTTTTACTTTCCTGAAAATGTAACATTTCGTCGTTGCTGTAAATACGCTGTCCCGCTTTTCCCGTTGTCAACGCCCATAATTCACCCCGAATTTCTGTAATATCAGCATTCACCACTCGAAACTACTCACAGATCGCTATTTTCATGATTTCTTTCAGACTTTAAACGAATGAATTGGAAGTACATAGAACACAGGTACAACGTTCTTTGACGAACGAACAGACTAGAAATCCTATCACTGTCTACAAAATTCGAAACGTTTTCATCGCGTACAAAATGGTAACCGCAACGAGTGCGCGTAACCAAAGTGCCATAATGGAAACCCGTATACGACCGCTGCTCCATCTGTTCTTCGTAATAACGTTGTGCGAACTAGTCTCGTTGGTAAGCGGGAAATGCACCCCCACGCCGCTTTTTCGCGAAGCGGAAATATCCAACGCTTATGTCTGCGTGAACGCGAATTTGGATGATGTCGCTGCAATACCCAGCGACGCCGAGTGGATAGAGTTCACGGTTTCGCGAATAAACGATTTGCCGAGTGACGCGTTCGCCCGATTCCCGAAACTTCGACGCTTGACGTTTTACAATTGTGATCTGAGGCGCGTGAGCGACGAGGCGTTTCGAGGCTTGAACGATCTCGAGTGGTTGGTAATGTCGAACACGAGAATGGACGCGGCGCGCGCCGCGCAGTTCCGCCACCTGACGAGCCTCCGTCGACTGACGCTTGATGGCGCCGAGCTTGTTTACATCGAGCCTGAAGTTTTTCACAGCTTGCGAAATCTCGAAACTCTCAGTTTGCGCGACAATGATCTCGATTGTTTACCAATCAATGCACTTGGCGCACTCAACCGACTAAAAACTGTGCAAATCGGACAAAATCCGTGGCTCTGCGATTGCCGCCACTCGATGGACGAATTCTTCGCGACCCGCCACATCGAACACGGACCGAGCGACGAGCAGTGCGAGACGCGAAACAATGTCCGACGGGGAAAGAAGTATGTGATTGGAAAAAATACAAATAAAATACATCGCGGAAATCGGAAAACCGCGCAATCACAGCATTTTATTTTGTACACGAATGAAATGATAAGGAAATCGAACGACTCGTAGCTCCTCTGACATCAGCCATTGCGCGGTTGTTCGATTTAACGTTTGATGTCATCAATAAACTTGAATCCCGATATCGGATCTATGAAGTTAATTCGATACATGACTCTTCGGTATGTCGCTCGATCGTATTCGTGGCTCTTTTCACGTTCGTTTCAAGCTCTTTTCCACCCCCATTTCACGGATAACATTCCGTCGTGGGTCTTATATCTTATATTAATGATTCGTAAAAGAAAGCCGATTACTCAAAGGCGGGTGGGGGGCTAACGTTGCGAAGGTTCTTCATAACAGCTGGTTGCTCATCACACCGCCAGATGGCAGTTTCGGTCGTATGTGTACGTCTGACTTCGCTGGCAAAAGTCTTGCAATGCAAAATGGCAACACACTGGTTGCCTTGCCTGAAAAAAAAACTAGAATTTTTTATGCGCAAGTTTTTTACCCTCGTACTACCCGCGAGTTTTATATCGGCGTCAAATTGAAAAAATTCTATCGTAAATTTCCATTGTTAAATGTTTCTTGTACAATCAACATCAATGACCCCGTCTCAGTTTTTGATTCAACGTATTTTGTTTTTTTTTTTAACTTCAGACATGATTTCTTCGCTTCAAAGAATAATATTTTTGTATGTAAGCAAAACAAAAATATCTCTTCTGCTTCAGAGTGGCAAAACGAATATTTTTGTTTAAAGACAAGAAAAATATGACGATGCTGAAAACCTCTCCCTTGTTAAATCAAAGAACAACAAGTCCTTGTTGTTAAGCATGTTCTCATCTAAAAAAATTCGAATTAATCGGATCGTTAATTTTTTCACATTAAATTACCGAACTTTCGCCTATCGAAAAAAGGAATGAACAATCGCGATGTTTTGACGTTTATTATTTATGATAATAAATAAACATTAATAAAAATAGTAAATACAAAATGGATATCATATATTTTGATATTTATTTGTACAATTGTTCTACATTGCGCTGAAGACAATCGGAAACCCTAAACCGATCAACAAAATCAAATAAACAACATCTTTAAAAAAATTGCTAAACTTTAGAAAAACGGAAAAATCATTTCTTATGAAAGAGAACGGTCAAAATTAGGAAAAGACAATGCGATCGATGACAAACCTTCTTTAATCTTTTATTTATCGTGTATTAGTGCGTGCGAAAAATCATTCGATAACTCTGTGGCACTATCATTATTCCAAATCAGCATTTGTAAATGTTCGAATTTATTGTACAATGTTTATTTTTTTTTGCAGTTTGATGGTGAGAAAAATACGAAATTTCGATCGAATGAAATCGATTGTTTTTTTTTCTCGGTACTCGACCATTCCATCGACGTAGAATCCAGGACTGCATGACGATCCTAGATTTTCCGGAGCTACCGGAAGTTGGATCGCAAGATCTGGGAACGGCCGCTCCGCCTCGTCAAGGCGGTCGTTTCGAGTGGCGCGAGACAATCGGTGGCGGTATAGAGAGTCTCGACAGATTACCCGACGAGATCACCTGGATACAGATCTTCGACGTTACTCTGCCGATTTTGAGACGCTACACGTTTTTCCGTTTCGGCAACACGCTGCGGAGCGTCGAGCTTCGTAATTGCGGTATCGAGACGATCGAGCGTGAAACCTTTGCCGGACTTCACAAACTCGAGCGACTCTATTTGGTCGGGAATCGTTTCGTTACGCTTGGCCACGAGTGGTTCCGTGACCTTGCCAGGCTCAGCGATCTAGTACTGCGCCATAACGAGATCGAGTACATCGACCAGAACGCCCTGATACATTTGGGCTCCCTTCGCGTTCTCGATCTCTCTAGGAATCGTCTCACGTGCTTGTCCGAGCATAATCTCCGAGGCCTCGTCTCCCTCCAGAAACTCCTGGCCACCGACAATCCCTGGCTCTGCCAGTGCAGGAACGACCTTGAAAGTTATTTGATCCGAATGAGAATCGGCTACGAAATCAATTCTGGCAGGTGCCACTTACGGGACGAAATCACTTCCGAAAAGCCGAGATATGACAATCGGGTAATTTCATAATATTATCGTGACGCGTTCATGTGATATTTTTAATTAGTGGATACATTTTAAACACAGAAAATACAACAGTAATAAGTAAATTCATGTGAGGGATGGAACATGGAACCCTTGTTTACTGTCCGGTAAAAAGGAAAAACCGTCAACGGAAATGTAGCCCCCTCACCTATCTTAATAATACGACACCTGTTTTGTGATGATACAAATTTTAATTCAACATCGGCTTTCCAATACATTCTACAAGGAAATTATTATGGAACTCGTTGCAAGTTCAGTTACGCTTTGCGCAGATTTTTGGTCGTTCTAAATCGCGCGGGGTATAGATGCAGTACAGAAATTCTGGGAAGCCAAGATAACTTTTTTATCGTTTTAATCTTCCATGTGCAAACTAGCGGCGAATTTCATCGCAGTCATACAGGGTTGATTTTATGTTGTGTTGGATTTTATGAAAACAAAAAATGATTGTGACGAAACTATCCATCCAATATCAGTGAAAACATACAGAAAAATGCTTCAAAGGTTGTATATGGCGTACGTAAAATCAATTAAAAAAAACGACTGGCAACATGTAAAAAAGAAATCATAAAGCAATCAATACCGCAAAAATGATAACTTGAAATTGTGTTCCCAGACAAGCGGGATATCGACCACAAAGACATCCGGGATAATACGTTGGAGTTGGGCCTACGAGATACATCGTCCCAGTACGCCCGTGCTGATTCGACCTCCAGCGACATATTATCCACCACCAGTGATGAGCACCACGACACCAAGGCCACTGCCACGTCCAGGAGGTTGTCACCTGATCCATCAGACGAGGCCGCAAGACGACGGACGATTAAAAAGTTGCGTGTGTACGAGAGCTTCGCTGATGGACCTGACCGAAATTCCCGCCAACATCGAAGTCATCGTTTACTCGGGCTCGATCCTGCCCACTATCCACAATGATGCTTTTCGCAAATTCGGAGCTCATCTAAAAAGACTGGAGTTTCGCGACTGCGGCGTGCAGGTTATCGAGCGACGAGCATTTTACAATCTTCGAATCCTCGAAACCCTCGTGATACGCGGCAACGATCTTGATCATGTGAGATCGGAGTGGTTCGAGGATTTGAGAAACCTGCGCAGACTCGATCTATCGAGGAACGGTATAAAGAGAATATCGAACGGCGTTTTCGACAAATTGCCGTATCTCGTTGCTCTCGACGTATCCGACAATCGCCTCAATTGCATCGGAATCGAACATCTCGAGGCGCTGAATTACCTTCGCGAATTGGAAATCACCGGAAATCCATGGACTTGCCTGTGCATGACAAAACTCGTACAGCTCATTAAAGACAATAACATCAGGTGCCAGTGCAATCCGGATTCTTTGCTTAGTACCGATGATGGCGGATGGGGCTGCGATGGTGGACCTCGTTATTATCCCATCCCTGGGTGAGTTTTTAACTGATGACTCGAGTCTTCTCAATCGTTCTGTTCAACACGGGATCCCGGAGATATCGTTGCTTTTACGGGGGTTTCTGAAATCGAACTTACTTAATATTTCAAAAATACTTCGTCCAACCATAATTAAAATTTGTATTTTTGTTTTTGTATTTTTTGTAAAGCATAATTTGTATTTTTGTTGGGCCATGAGAATAAAGGAATCGAAAACAGTGCTTGCAATGCATAAAAATTGCATACCTCGATCAAATGTGTATGGGGTTAATACGAGATTGTTACATTAGGAATGTTGGAATAAAGCTCGTTGTTTACTTGCAGTGCGAGTCCGCCGACAATCTTGACGTCGACAACGGTAATGCCGACGAGACCCTACTCTCCCATTCCTCAGCCATCGATCACCGAACCCCCAGCAAGTTGGCCGATAAGCGGTAGTTGCTATCAAAGTCAGGAGACGTCTATTCAGCAGCCGAAAGACCAAACGAAGAGTTACTGGTATCATTGTGCCAATGGTGACATCAATCTGCTACTCAAGATTCCTAGTTACATCACGAGGATCGAAATAATCGATAGTTACGTGCCTCATCTGACGGCAATGGCATTCGCAAGGTTTGAGAATCTGACGGAACTCGTATTGAGAAATTGTACGATAAGAGACATCGATCATCGAGCATTCGCGGGACTTTACAAACTGGAAAAACTCACGCTGCGGGACAATCGATTCATCGCCGTGAAGAACGGCTGGTTCGAAGAAACGAGGAATCTCGTTTATCTCGATCTCAGCGACAATTATTTGGCAGAAATCGAAGACGGAGCTCTCGACGGTCTCGATAAACTTGAATATCTCAATCTCGAAGGGAACGCTTTCAAGTGTTTGTACACCAGCTGCTTCGTCGCGTTACCGAGACTGAGGACTCTCGAATTCGGCAGGAATCCGCTCAAGTGGAGATGCTGGCAAGAACTTCGACAATTTCTCGAAATTCGCGCTATCGGCTACACTTATCACAAGTGTCCACACAGTGGCAAAGATCTCGTGAGAAATTTGGTGAAAGACGACAAACCCGGGGAGTCTCGACTTGTTGGCGCTGGCAGTACTGCCCGCATCGAATTTACGTCCATGAAACTCTTCATTTTCATCCTGAGTATTTGCAACTGGCTCCTGTAAACATATTTCCGTCGCAACGTTTTTATAACGCTGGATCTTTATCGTAACGTTGGAAGATTGTAACGAGTCATTCATGCGTTTAGGAAAAATATTTATTTGTGAAACATCGATGTCCCAGTCAGTTCAATAGGAATACTCAATAGTTGCTCTGTATTCAGCGAGAAAACTATATCGAATTTTAGGCCAAAGTGTGCGTTTATTTAAGAATAAAATTGCTTGGAATTGATAACAGGCACAATTCAGGCCATATTAATAAATCACCTGGCAGCTGTCTACTGTAGATTCTACGTTATACCTGACAATTTTTAAATTTACATCGAAACATTATTACAGAAACTAGTAAATTATTTGACCAAACATTCAGCCGTATTTGAGAAGTTTTCGATTCTCATCAAGTTTCATTGAATAATTATTAATATACCATTAATTTATAGTTGAACCCGGAAATATTTATATTTTAAAACAATTTATTATTGTATATTATTTTTATTTTCGTTTGATTTGAAAATCATACCGAATTCGCCCAAAACTGGATTTTGAAATAATGGAGAAGCCGTTTGAATAAAATCCGTTCCCCATGAACATCCCCAAAATTGCGCACATTTTTAAAAAATTGCATTTTTTCATTCGGCGAACGATAACCGATAATAAGATTGGGCGCCTTCAAAAATCGAACCATTTAAATGAAACCACGAGGAAATACATCGAAATTGTTTACGAAATTTATCATTTTATTAGCTCACTTTCTTTCCATGAATTAAATGGTATTTATCCTCTAAAGTTTGTATACAAAATCGGTTTTCCGAGCATTGCAGTACTTGTAATGGAATATTCGTTCATTCGTCAGGTGCCCGGCTAGCTCAGTCGGTAGAGCATGAGACTCTTAATCTCAGGGTCGTGGGTTCGAGCCCCACGTTGGGCGTTTATTTTTTTTCAGTGTTTCCAAAAAGTTTATTCCGTAACGGTAAAATTAAGAGGGAGCCGCACACCCTCTCCCCCTCGGCCGCAGATTGGAGTGATAGTTTCCCATGGATTTCTTAAACGGCTTTTCAGAATTTCATGAAATTTGACCAGACAATGTCAAATCGATA
>JAPYZJ010004332.1:0-24503 GCA_030522765.1 Ophioninae sp. B BG-2022a | reverse complement strand
TTTCGATTTTTGGCAGAATTTCAAAGTTGGACCATCGATTTTTGCCAATTTTTCCATACATACCCCTTTGCCTCTTTTTTTGCGATTTTTCGAGTGGATTTTCCGGAAAAACTATGGGAGATATCGATATGAATCCAACGCCATTTTTTAAGTTAGGCAAAAACCTTTTCCAACCTCACCAAATGAATCTCCGTAGCTAATAAGAAGCTCACCCTACGACCTTTTGAAATTTCCTGATTTTCGAGATTCCGGAAAAGTGGCCGGGAAAGTCGAAAAATATTTTTTTCCGTTTTTAAACTCTTCAAAGGGTCTATTTAATCGGAAATGTTCCGCTCATTACGAATATGCCCGAAATTTTGCCGAAAGTACAAAATTAGACTGGGAAAATGCGAAAAACCTTTCTAGAATATTTTTTTGAGATTTTTCCCTAGAAATGGAGATTTCAATGCGAATTAAATTGTGAATTTGTCTTCAAGGTATAAAAATACATCGACATGGACATATGACACTAAACGTCTAAATATAATAATTATTTCGAGGCTCGCCTGATTGGCTGCCTTAAAAAATTAATAACAATTCAGTTGTTGATCCGGGAACTATACATGCTGATATCAATCGACTCAAAATTTCACGCCTAACTCCCCACTTCACGTATGAAATTCTTACACCCTGTATATCGCACGACAAAAAATAACGAATCCTCCAACCCGACGTCTTAATAATTTTAAATCGCCCAACTTCGTCGAACCGACCCAAAGAGGTAACCCCATTCATGGCTCGACCCTTCGTTAATTAATTTCTCAAGACGAAAGCGCAATTTATTTCGAATGGAGCTCTATCGAGACAAAAGGTTGGCCGAGGATGCGAGTAACGAGATGGAAAACGAAGTTTACATTTCGGCCATCATTGAAACGCGACGAATGAAGTCGAAGGAATTAAAAGAGGAATGGATGGGGGGGGGGAGGGGGCAAAGAGACGAAAAAAATAATTGAGAGAGGAGTTTGGGGGGCAAAGAGACGAAAAAAATAATTGAGATAGGAGTTTTGCGTGTGTCAATTTACGTGCTCGTATAATTAAATACATAAAGTTGAGCACCCTTGAAATCCCCTCTTCGAGCGTGGCGGAGTGGGGGGCCCTTTAGCCCGCCCAGTAAATTTCCCAGTTTCTGCCAAAGCTAATACACACGAGCCATGTGTAATTTTCTAACGAGAGTACACACGGAGGGCTTCGGTACAACGTGCCAGTGTTTCAGCATTACCGAGCGGATACACACGTGTACGTGTAAGTCTATGCGGATCCAGGATGATAATATATGAAGTTGTGGAGTCTGAACTCTCTCGGCGAGCTAACGTGTGTATATCATTAGTCGGATGTTGGCTTTCGAATTGCAATTTCTAGATAAGGGCTCTCCTCTTACTACCCAACTCTTTCTATCTGTCTTTGTCTCTCTTTCTCTCTCTCTTGATCTCTCGCTCCCTACGTGTAATTTACACACGTAAATTCTCACTTTGGCTTGCACGTCATACGTTTCCTGCCAATTTTTCGTTTCTTATCGCTTTTCTTCCTCTATATATTTTTTATATTTTTCTTCTACTTAGAAATGATTTTTAACGAGAATTTAGTAATTTAGTAATTGAGTATTATCTATTCAATTATTTTAGATATATATTCATTCTATTTTTATTATTATTGTTTTTATTATTCTTATTCTTATTATTTTTTTAAATTATTAATTTTTATTTCTTTTTGTTTTTTTACTTTTTTTGGTTTATATACTTTATGCGAATTGATCATAATTTCTTTTTTGTATAGCATATTTTTATTCGTTTTATATATATACTTTATTATGTTCTAATTATTATTATATTTACTGTAGAATTATTCGTCATTTTTGGTTTTCTCTTTTGTCAAATTTATTTGTCAAAATACGGGTTTAATATGGGTTAAACTAATTTTTTAGGATTTACAAATTCATCTAAGAAAAAAGGATACCCGAGATAAATAAATACGTGAAATGTGAATAACGGTAAATAAATAAAATGTAAATAAAAGAAAGGTTTGAAAAATATTTTATCCCCGCTTTTCCCCAAGCTCAAAAAAAAAAAAACATTTTCGTTGCATCAAATCGATGAAAACTTGAACATTATGACGAAACTCTGAGTTCCTCCACTCGTGCACTCCTAATAGATGATGCTTCTTTTTTCACGTGGCGATTTTTCTTTTGTCGTTTTTTTCGCGAAACGCGACTAACGATACAAACTGGAAATTTGCATAGCACTCATTTCCAAGTCCATTACGATTTCCGGGAAACGAAAACAGACTGTGTGTGTGTGTATTTGTACACTAGGAGGTTGTAAGTGTCGTGGTTACATATACTCTCTTTAATGGACTTCTCGCGTGTGCTGTTTCGTGCCCACCGCGAAGGGACTCGCGAGTTCTCGGCAAACCCGCGAATACACAAATTCGTTATAGCTTACTTGTTAAATTAATGTATCTCAAACTTTACACAAACAGCCAACTATGCCACGATTCAATTTGTTCAATGAATTTTTTTAAATCATCGTACGCGAATGTTTAAATATCTACACTCTCAAATTAATTAAAAAAACTCGTTAAAAATTGGAATTTCCAATTTCACGTACAAAATTTGACTTTTCTTCGCCGCTTAAAATCGTAGCGAAAAAAATCGAGGAGCAGCCTCTGTAGAATTTATTCATGAAGAGCCTGATGCTTTTGACTTACGATAAAAATGTATAATTCTTGAGTAAAGGCGGTTTTTAAGTTTTTTACTATATCTACGTCAAACATATTCTACCATTTTCTCGTTTCTTTTTTCTCTCTTACTTTTTTTCTTTTTATGAATTATCTTTAACACGAATTTAGTAGGTAGTTTGGTAATTTGGTAATTGATTTAATTACATTTTTTTAATTTAGTATTACCCACTGTATTATTTTAGCAATATATTTATTCTATTATTATTATTATTATTATTATTGAATAACTAATCTAGCATTATAAATTTGATAAAAACCTAAATTAATCTTCAATTATAAAACCTAACCTAAACTAATCTAGAATTATAAATTTGATAAAAACCTAAATTAATCTTCAATTGAAATTAAAAAGTGCTACAAAAAATAAGAGGAAATAAATTTAAAAAAAACTAATAAAAAAATATAAAAAATAACAATTATGAAAATTAGAAAATTATATTGAAACCGAAAAGTAGATTTGAAAATGTTTTTTGGATGGCGTTTGCAACAATGTATTATCCCCGAAAGCCACGTGCCCAAAAATAGGATACCAGTTCACCATTCCTTGCTACGGTTCATATTCTATTCTCGTAGGACCCACACGTACATAGGAAGAACCGGTTGATTCAAATAAATAGCCCATTGGAAGCCATTTGGAAGAGACAAGAGCTTGGCTCTTCGTTCTTCCGCCCACCGGCGTACTTCAGTGATAACCCAGGTATCCAGTCATTTCAGTTTGAGTCCTTCATACGGGGTGATCGTCAACCGGAACAAATGGTACTTTGCGGAAGCGACGTCTGGGAAATATGACGGTTGGGCGAGGATTTTCCAGTTCGCTTCTTCTAAGTACTTCTTAACCGGTTCGAGCAACATGTATCCTGTCGTTTTCTTGGTGCAAAACCCAACTTGTCATCCCGATTACTACCATTCTCGTATCTCCTCGCGAAAACTTCGAACCCATCAGTCGCAGCCAACAACGATGGCTCAGTTATGCTCAGCGACGTTTTTAACTCTTTGTAGTCGGCGGATTTAATTACATTTATTTTTATTCGATTTAATTCAATGTAATTTAATTCGATTTAATTCAATGTAATTTAATTCGATTTAATTCAATGTAATTTAATTCGATTTAATTCAATGTAATTTAATTCGATTTAATTCAATCTAATTTAATTCGATTTAATTTAATTTAATTTAATTTAAGTTAATTTAATTTAAATTAATTTAATGTTTCTGTCTTTTTTTTCTGCCAAATTTTTTTCCCCATAGAACCTTCGTTGAGCCTTTTAGCAGTTGGAGGTAAAAAATCCCTGGATTCTAGAATTGTTGAGACTTTTAAAATTTGGGGGAAAACTATTTCCCCAAATTCTAGAAAGCTCAACAAATTCAGTAGAAAATTCGAGAACTTGGGGGGGAAAATATTTCCCAAATTTCAAGGCTCAACGAATTTCAAGGAAAAGTTCTAGAATCCGGGAGAAACAGATTTCCCAAATTTGAAGGCTCAATAAATGTGAGGGAAAAAACGTCCCCAAATTTCAAGGCTCAACAAATTTTGTAGAAAACGTCCTCAAATTATCTAAAATTTCAAATCGTCTAAAATTTCAGAAAATTCTAGACTTAATCAACCCAAAAAAAAAAATAAAATCAATTTTCCGAAAAATGTACAATGATGTTGTCCCTCAATTAGGAAAATTCCAGGAAAGCCTCACTCCTCACGATTGTCGTAAAAAAAAAAAAAAAAATATATATACTGAATCTGGTAACCCAATAGAAAGACGCCAACACTCAGTTCAATGACCCACCACAACCAACAGATGAAAGAAAAATCATTATTTTTCTCCGCAGGTGTAAAAATTGATTCCCCAATAAGACTAGGTTTTGGATTTTTAGTTGAAACAACAGGATGGATGGTTGATTGGAGATGAGGTAAAATTGACGATCGAAGATGGTAGGGAGCAAATACTGGTTGGAAAGAAGGCAAACAAGGGTATATGAGAAATCGTTTTAAACGAGAATGGGGGGGGGGAAGAATCTAGACACGACTGAAATGGGGTTAATACCCTGTTTATCAACTCCTACGCCTCCTTATCGGGGCAATAACTTGTATGGCGTGGGTTCTCACTCGTTAAATGGCTCGATCGAAGTTTAGATATGGTCCTGGTGTTCGTGAGGAAACGGGAGAACGAGAAAAAAATAAAGAAATCGAAGAAAGCCTGGGAAGGGGGGGAGAGAGGATTTGGTGAGAAGATTTCATTTGCTGGTGAACGAGATTGAGCCAAAAAGAGAATTGGACCAACTTTTTTCAAGCTGCATCTTTTTATCTCTTTTCTTCTTCCCCAAAGATTTCCTCTCCTATGGGATTTCGTTTATCTCGTCGCGAGGGGGATTTTCTTAATTCCCGATAGAAAAAGTCATGCGGGTTCGTTTTCGAAATGGAATGATCAGATGTTTTGTGAGCTCGTAAAACGAGCCTCTGAATTACCTCGTTTAATAATCAAGCAAAATTTACGGTCTCTCTTGTCATTTAAATGCTATTAACCGTTTTATTCGTTATACTCGGTTCGTTATACTCGGTTATGGGAACAAGAATTATCATTGTAAATTCTTTTATTTCTAGTTTCTTTGTTTTTATTAAAAATAAATAAAATTAAATAGAAAATTAATGAGAAAATATAAATGAAATATATAAATTAAAAATGAATTTTTTTACCAATTGTGACAGAAAGTCTATACTAAAAAATATGGAAAAACATAACAGCTATTTTGGCAGATAAAATTAACCGAAGAAATATTCGAACGGTTGATAACAATTATTTTCTATTGCTTTTCAATAAAGCCACTAAGCCAAACAAACCCAAAAAAAATTCACCATTTGTTTTCAATCATCAAGAATCTAAATCATACAACATGAGAATTCGAGAATGATTCTCATCGACCCAAAACCAGTACATTGCACTTTTATTCACTAAACAATAATTATTCCTACTCCTGATTATTACCTTAAAAAAAAACTAGTGATGGTAGAGACGAGAGGTAGGGGAAAAACAAAAAAAAACCAACCTGCCATGCCTGAAGTGAAAGTTTCTATGGGTCGTTATAAAATTGGTCAAACTTGTATAGTCAAGAGTCTATTATGCTCCTTCGTATAATACCCGCTCGATGTAAGAGTTATTCGTGTCACAGTCATTCGTTCGACGTAGCCATTGCGAAATGGGTTTTCAAGATAGTGGTAAAAAGAAAAGAAAAATTAATAAAAAATAAAAAATAAATAAAAATAAAAATAAAAAATAAAAAATAAAAAATAAATAAAAATAAAAATAAAAATAAAAAATAAATAAAAATAAAAATAAAAAATAAAAAATAAATAAAAATAAAAATTTAAAAATAAACAATTTACAAAAAACATCGTATAATCGTTTCGAGAAATAATGACAGGGGAAAAGATTCACGCTCATTGAAATACGGATTTTATGATAAATTACTCTTCGAACGATTCCCTGAACCCCCCTCTCCCCTCCCCTCGCCAGATCCCCTTCGTTCGCTCTCGTTTCTCGCTGGTGGTTTTAATTCGATTACTTCTGATCAATCGATTATACACGTGCCTTGCGCAGCTTTGTACACGCCTCATCGAGCACAAATTTTCAACGTGAAAGTTTCTCTCTCGAGAGAGAAAAAGAACGAGAGAGAAAGACAAAGGCGAAAGAGAGGGAGGGGGGGGGGTAAAGAAAGGAGCAAAAGAGAAGCAAAACTCTCGCATTCATTGACTCCGTATCAACGTTAATCCTCCGGTTCTTTTGTGATCGTTCCGGTGCACTTGGTAATCCGTAGAATTAAAAGTATAAGAAAAAAAGCTCAAATCTTCCACTCGAAGTTTTTTTTTTTTACTTTGTAGAGGTATTGCGAGATTCGAGATTCAATTGCTCCATTGTTTCGTTACCGAACGAACAAAAAATATGGGTTTTCTATTTTTGGGGGAGGGGGGGGGGGGAGGTTGAACGAAAAGTTTGATTGATGAAAATCATTTGTTTGGTTTCGTATTTTTCTTTGAATTTTTTGAATTTTGAATTTTTAAGGTTTGAAAGGTTTGAAGGTTGAACTTTGAATTTTTAAGGTTAAAATTTTTATATAGCTAATTACAGGATATAAGTATTGCAGTTATAACTGTAATTGTACAACAATTCTGGCATATTTGATTTGTTATTTACAATAATTATGAAAATTACTACAATTTTTGCATATATGATTTATTATTCACAATAATTATGAAAATTACTATAATTTTTGCAAATATGATTTATTATTCACCATAATTATCAAAATGACAATTTTTGCATATTGGATTTGTTATTCGTAATAATTATTAAAATTACAACAATACTGGTATACATGATTTTGAATTTTTGAAAAAATGTATGGCATCATTATTAATAGGAGTGCAACCGTAGGGCAATTGAAAATGCTACTATAGAAGTGTGTAGAAAAGATCCCCCAAAATTTCCATTTCCGAAAATCAAAGAAAATAAATTTTCTCTTGGTAAAATGTTTTTGTCAATCAATTTAGTTTATAAAAATCCCCTAAACGTTCTCTTACGTATTCTCATTAGAGATTCAGTACAACGATTTGTAAAAAAGTGTTTTTTTTTTAATAATAATGAAAATAAATTAATAAAAAAAAAAAAACAAATAATTTAATGGTTGCTTTCCAACGATGCAAATTTCATCGTTGATGAAGCAAAACGAGAAGATCGAGACAGCAGTTGGGAAGAGAGTCATAAATCGATTAGTGATTATAATAAATTACGATGGAACACGCTGGAGAGAGCTGTGGCTGACAGTGCAAGAGGAGACAGGAAAAGGGACCTCGCACGTTTCACACGTGGAACGATTAAAGAGAGAAAGAGGGGGGGGGGAGAAGGAGAAAGAAAGAGAATTGACTACCAGAAGCTAACTATGATTTCGCTACCAGACATGATTACTCTGACAGCAGAGCCTCACATAAGTCCCAACAGAGAAAAAAACAGAAATACAGTAATGAAGAAACGAAAAGAAAAAAACCAAGCGGATAATGGATCGTTTGATGGCACTGGAGTCTGCATTGTTAAAATGCAATAAAAACTCTTTTTATATTTATTAATATTGATTATTTATTTTTGAAAACTATTATTTTATTATCTATTTATAGGAAACGTTTTTTTAAATTTTTTTTCTAAATTCTTTACGATTTTTTACGAATCTTTAAATTATCGTCGTTTCTCCTAAATTTGCCCCCAGTAAAGAAAAAACAGAAATACAGTAATGAAGAAACACACGAAAAAGAAACAAATGCAATAAAAATTCTTTTTATATTTATTAAAATTGATTATTTATTGGTAACAACTATTATTTTATTATTTATATGTTGGACAAGTTTTGTAAATTATTTTTCGAAATTCGTCAAGTTTTTGTTACGAAACTTTAAATTATCGTCGTTTCTCTTAAATATGGCCCGGCAAAAAAAAACAGAAATACGGTAATAAAGAAACGGACAAACCCAAACAAAGGCAATAAAAACTTCTTTTATATTTATTAAAATTCATGATTTATTATTCAACACTATTATTTTATTATTTATGGAAAACTTAAAAAAAAATCTTTTTTTTAATTAAATTCGTTTTTTAACGAATTTTTAAATTATCGTCGTTTCTCTTAAATTTGCCGAGTCTTTTTTTGGAACGGCTGAGTAAATACAATAAACGTTCGTCCACCTGATAACGATTATTATTATCGTAATGACGCAATTGAGAGTCCACTGGCCCATCGCAGGCTTTCTTTCTCCTCTCTTTTCTTATCGGTTTCCTCACAGTTGCTTTAATCCCACTTTTAGTTCCCTATAAATAGAATTATCTCCTGAATATAACGTTCGGGCAAAGCTCCGTTTGGAGGGATATAATAAACCCGGGATTTCTGGTGGAGGGTAAAAAAAAACGATTTATTCTCCTTTTTTTAATTTCCTTTTTTTTTTCGTGTCTCCATTATTTTTTGTTTCGTTCGTAGGGAAGGGCGAGTCAAAATTTTCGTTCGAAATAATGACGAAATACGTGCTGGATTTTTTTTTTCTTTTTTATTACGACTAAACTTTCGGTATTAACTTTCACTTATTTGTAACCCAATTTGTTAATTTCCCCTAGACATCGTGCTCGACTCTCGCTTAGTTCGTGTAACGAGGAAATTATTAATCACGAGGTAGATTAGATATCCACTGTGCTCAACTGGAATGTACATAAAACAAGTATTAAAAATTAACACGAAGGGTATACAGGTGGAATTTCTAACAGTTAACCACGATGTGATAAAGCGAACGCACTCTCTTCGTCGGTTCTCTTATTACTTTTTTTTACATTATCAAAATATTTGATAATGTTTGCCTGTTGGAATTAATTTTATTTATTAAATTATCGATCAACTTTCCTTATTCTCCAGAATGAAACATTTATTGAATGTTGAGATTGGAATTTATTCTATTTATGACGTTATTCATTGAGTTTTCTAATTTTTTGGAATAAAAAATTTATTTATTTTTGGTCTCAGAATTTATTTTATAAATTAAAATATTCATCGAATTCCCCAACTCGGTGTTGTTAAAATTTAATACATTTTTAAGCCTAGAATTTCAACTTGAACCGAAAATCCTGTAGAAAATTTTCTGCATTAACGTTTTTTTAAATCGTGATACTGATTTTTGAAAATTGTTCGTGCTTCCTTATGAAAAGACCTCGATACGAAAAATAGAAAAATGTTTCGTAAGATAAAAGCTAAACAAGTAAAATAATTGTTGAAACCCAAACAAACATAGATGTAAAAAAAGATTTTTATTTCTCCATACATATTTATATTTTTTATATAAATAAATAAATAAATAACATATATATAATAATTTCCTTTTATTCCTTTACATAAATATAAAAAGGTTTAATTTAACGAAATTTCTATTTATTTAATTATATTTTGCATAAAGAAAGTCACAGGCTTGAAAAAAGACGGTATCCCAAAATCCCTTAGTTTCCTCTATTATTACAGTGATATGGATAAACTATAAGGAATTTCATGATCTCCTCTTTCACCATGGAGCTTCGTAGCAATTACCACGCTTTTCTCTCGTCATAACCCAACCACACACAGTCGTACTTTCACGAGCTTTGGACTCACCAGTTTCGGAAATTCAATCAGTGGTTTAACGGCAAAATGATTTTGCATCTGAGAGCTAATAGCTCTCACGACTTGGGCCACCATATTAATGGACAAAGGCCGGAGAAGCGAAAATTATGATGATTAAATGCTCGGATATAATCGTGATTGCTCCGTAATTTTCAGACGCATAATATACTCTAGAATACAATTTGCAACACGCATATTAAGCGACATGAAACGGTGGTCCGCCGCCAGTGAGAGAATTCATTTTATTTCCATTATTATTATTACTATTATTATTTTTTTATTATTTTTATTTTATTTATCATTTTTATTTTTTTAAATTTTTTTATTTTTTATTATTTTTATTTTATTACTATTATTATTATTATTATTATTATTATTATTATTCGCAATCCTAGTCTTAACCGCGGCTACATAACTACTTTTACATACGCGGAATACGGAAGTGCGAACCCGAAGAATCTTCTCTTCCACCATAACTCTAGAGACTCTGTACAGTCCTGTCAAAAAAAAAGGTTCAATGACCTTTTGGAAAATAGAGGAATTAAATTAGAAATCTAATCAGGGAATCCAGAACCAGGATTTTTTGTCAATTGTTTTATTTATTAGATTTGACAACGATAATAATATCAAGATGTCTCGAAAGATATAAACATTATTAAAGAGTTCGATCGATACTTAATTAATATTGTGTTTTTTTGGAACACTGGTTTTCTTAAAAGTTCTTTACAAGATTGTTTATAAGTGCTTCAATTGTCAATGTATGTTTTCAATAATATTTCGTAGATAATTTTTTTGATAAATAAGCAAATAAATAAATGATTTTGCTTTTGAAATAAATTTTCCTACGAACGCTGATTTTTGGGTCATTACAGCATACTGACTTCTCAAATGAGGACTAAGCCAAATCGAGCTTTCGATGTATTAAAAACCAAATTTGTCGAAAATTATGAAATATTTGTTGAAACGAAGCGAATGATGAATTACACAGTTGAAAAGCAAGGAAAACTGCTGTATTTCAATTTTTCTAATTTCCGGTGGTAAATTCGAGATACCAAGATCTACATTTTTTTCATAATTTTTTAAAGTTTTATTTTTCATTTAGTATCGAAAGTCAATTTGCAAACAATGATTCCAAATAATACCAAAAAATTACTAAAAAAAAATTTCTTACATTTCAACTATCCAACCCCATTTTTCAACCCCATAAGAGTAATTTCGATTAATCGCTACGTGCAATGTATTTTTCCCAATAGTTCCAAATAAAGCCAAAAATTACTAAAAAAAAAAATTTCATACATTTCAACTATCCAACCCCATTTTTCAACCCCACAAGACTAATTTCATTTTTTCTCCACGTGCAAGAGTATTTTTCGTTTTTTTTCGCCACGTGCAATGTTTTTTTTTTATTTTTCAACAAATTTCATCGATATTTCATTCGGAATGATTGCTGCTCGTGACTGTACGAGTGCGTGTGGATGGCAACTCCATCGTCGATTCTACGAGTTCTACTCGCGTAACGAGCTTGAGAAAAATAATTTCGCATTTTTTTGTTCCTTCCCTTGGAGTTTTAAAGGGCAATAAGTCGAAAGTTTTACGAGGCGCGTCGCGAAATTGCTCTCGCACCGTCAGCAGGTGGACGTTTCTCTCGCGAGCAGCCCTCATATTCTTCGACAAATTCGTAACTGACCGCTCGTTTCTTGAGACTTCACAACCCGAGCGAAACACACAATTACAACCGTCGAAGTCGAAATGAATATCCGGTGCGACAATTATAGCATTTCAAAAGAAAAATTATCGCCTCCCCCCTCCAAAGCCAATTTCGAAATAATTAAGGGGAGCAAACTGTTCCTTTCCCACCTGATATTTGTTAGGTTCCTATACAGATTTAATGGAAACTCAGTTATACAGGAAATCCACTTTGGAATCTAATTGGATTTCACACTATTTCCTCATTAAAGCTTTTTGGAAATTATTACCTAGATCGAATCGAAAATACGTCAAAAGTCACGAAGAAAAGACTCGAGAGATCGTTTGTGTTACGATAGTAAAAATTGAGTTGAATTTGCGAAATTTGCAATTTCAGTGATGGAATCCGAAAATATTTTGAAAATATACATTTTTTAGTGAATTCTACGTTTTTTTGAATAATTTAATTTAATTTAATTTATAGTTGTTAAAATTTTGTAAAGATTTTTTGTGGTTTTCTAGATTCCTAGACATTTTTAAGCTTTAGTGTTTGAAGACATTTAATAAAATCTATAAATTCTAAAGAAATCTAGAAATGTCTAGAAAATAATGTTTCTTAGATTTAAAAAAATCGGAATAAATTCTTAAAAGTTTGAGGATTCGAAATGTAGAAAGTCGAGAAAAGTTTTAATATTCGGATTTGAGTATGAGTAGTCGTTTTTTGACGTTTTAGTACAATTTTCCATTTTGTTCATATTATGACGAAAAAAAAATTTTTTTTTTATAAGAATGTTTTTTTTTTCTTTTTCGTTGATCGTACAAGTAATTAATAAGTTGATAACTAATTTTATTATTTTCTCGATGAATTAACGACGGAATGACTGTTTTTGAATAATATTTTTGCCGAAGGGAAAAAAATCACTCGAGTGTATTAAATTGACTAATTCGATCCAATTTGCTAATTCGCTTTTTTTTTATTAAAGGATGGAAACATTTGCTGTCAATTTCATCGTGCTTTGAAACCCGATAAAAAAATCGAGAGGGGATTGAAATTGTCGCAAATTCAATGAACATTGAGAGCAATCCGGCTTTGTTGCCTGAGCCATTACCAAATCTGATTGGTTATACGTGATTTTGTGACAAGCACAATTATAGTGTCGACGAAAACTTGTTAATACAGATCGAGTGCAATTGGGTCAGTCGTAAACAGGTTTACGCACAGCCGGGCGTGGATCCACAAGCGGACACGTGATATCGAGTGTAGCTAGGAATTAGAACGAGACTAATTGCTCCCTCGAAAATAAATTGAAAATGAGGAGAACTGTGTCGCTCAATAATGCAAATTTTCTGAGGGATATCAATCGAGCACCCAGGGATTTCGTTATTGCGATCGATCATCCAGCCTTCGTAATTCCAATTATTCGTAACGTTCGAACGTTATAAAAATTAACTTTTTTTTAAATAACCACTTCGACACTAATTACACAGAATCAATATTCGAAAATTGTCGAAACTGAATTAATATTTCTTATCACGAAATCGGAAATCTGAAAACGTAAACGGATCTCCAATATTTGTAATTATGAAAATTAAAAATCGAAACGAATATATTCCTAGTTATTTAAAGGGGCAAACTTTCAACTCTTTTTTTTCGTCGGAATGAAAAGAGTTTGTCATTTGAAAATAAAAGACTAATTTTGTTTTTCAAATTAACGACATTTCTTGAAAATTGAACACTAATTTTTCGGATTATGCAAAATAATGCAAAACTCATTATTAAAAAAATTCTACAAAATAAAATACTTCATTTTTTCCCTTTTCAAAATAAAAATAAAAAAAACTGGTCGAAACTTTCACCGCATTCTTCCTCAAGTTACGTAATATCAATAACAAAAAAGAAAGACTTCGGATAATAACGAAAATAAAAACCAAAAACAAAAAAATCAAAAACAAAAACCAGAAAAAATCCAAAACCTCCCAAAAAAAAAAATCAAAAATCAAAACCAAAACCAAGAAAAAATAAAAACCCAGATCCAAAAAAAGCATAAATTCCCTAAACACTAAAACTCCCATTTCCATTTCTTCCGAAACCAAGAAAATCATTTGTTTTCCGCCCCAAATTTGCGTACGGAAAAAATTTCGAAACGTGACACAACTTGAAAAAAAAAAAAAAAAAAGGGAAAAACGCCACGTCACCGGTGTAGAACAGGGCAAAGATATTTTTCTCCGGCATTCGCCCACTCACTGCGTTGCAACGGGGCTGTTGTTAGCTCGCCTGTAACGACGAGTTTTGTACAATCAAAAACCAGTTTCTCGCGATTGTAAGTGGGACACTCTCAAGCAAGAAGGAGAAAGAGAAGAACGAAGAGGAGGAGAATAAGAAGGGGATGGGGGGGGGGGGAGAAGAAATTTGTGAAGCGATTCTGGTGTAGGGAGTTTCACGACGAGAGGATAGATCTCCTTGGCACAAGTCTTCAACAAGCACGAGAGGGAGCTAACGATGCGTCCCTCGAACAGGTGTGCGAATCCCTAACGCTTTAATCCACGGCAACAAAAACTGACATCGCGACAGGAGGGGGGGGGGGGGAGAGAAGCGAATTTAAAAAAATTAAACCAAAAAAACATCGTGACTCGATGAAGAATCGAAGCAAACGATCTTGGTGGTAAATTGGTCAAAAAAAGCAAAACAAAAAAACAATAAAAAATGTAAATTTTTTAAAGGGGTTAAAGTTCGTTCGAATCGTTGAAATACGATTTTTGTTTGTTTTCAATGATTTTATTTCCGGTCGAAAATCATGTTTTGAATTTTTGCTTTTGGAGAACAAAAATAAAAATATTAAGAGTATTTATGTGTGATTTTTGATTTTTAAAAGTACTGGAAAATTATGGATGTTGGGAAAAATATGAATATTCTTGTTTTATTTTTCAACGAGAAAAATGTCAACTTTCATCTTTTTTTTGTTTTAGTTTTCTGTAGGTTTTATTTTTGCCACAGGGTGGTATGGAAAAACCAAGATGTCTAAATACGTTTTTTTTTTACTATGTTAAATTAAGTATAAATACATTTTTGCAAAAATTACATGTTTAGAAAATACATAAAATAAAAAGTGAAACGAAATATATAAAATCAACAATCTTGTATATTTTTCGTTATCGAAATGTAAGTGTACTCTGGAACTATTAAATTTTGTAAATCGAGGCAGTGAAACAATGAATTGGTCTTGAAACGAAAAACAGAATAAAAAAAGACCGCGAGAGTTCTCGTTCGAAGTCATTTGCATTGCAAAGTTTTTTGTTTCAGACGTGAGAATTTTTATAGCGTGACTCGCGCGTGTAACAGCTGCGAATTGGTTTTGAAAGTTTTGCTAGATCGAAAAGTAATAAATATTTGTATATGAAAAAAAATAAATAAAAAAAAAACAGGAACAAAACGAGAGGGACAAAAGTCTTGGGAAGTTTCCAAGATCGAGTCGAATCTATCCTTTGTTCGATTCAATTAATGAACGATGAATAATAACCCCAGGGCACTGATTATCCAGCAATTTGCATGGAAACTTTCCAAGAGATTGAAATCTTGGAGGTTTCGGAGCAAAAGTTACGAAGCCTAAAATACTCCCACGTTGATTCAAATTTTCAACCCATCCATTTAGCCTGGAGACGACTCCCTATTGGTAGATTCGACTTCTAATTGAGTACCGATAAATTCTTGTCTCCTAATGGGTTGCGAATCAAATGACTAATGGTGCCTATTAGCATTGATATCGAAAATAATTATGATGATGATAATAACAAGAATAAAAATAATAATCAAAAAAAAAACGAGAGAGAGAGATATTTATTTCGTACTCTGATTAATAACCTCCTTAAAAGAACCATACAGATTTTGATACATAGGCATGAATGCTAATTACATTTCAGATTTACAATATAAACTGGTTCAATTTCAACAATAACAAAAAACGGTAAACAAAATAAAGGCAATAATAATAAATGATGGTATCAATAATAAATTAGTAACAATAATTAATAATAATTTATAATAGAAATACTATTATTGCTGATGATGATAACTTGACTTTATGAAGAGAGAGATTGATTGATTGATTGATTGATTGATTAAGTTTAATATGCCCGTGATAACTATTCGGGCAAAACTGAATGTACAACAACATGAATATAATGTAAACTTATACATAATCAGAGTACTTATGACTAAGATAACATACTAAGAGTAGAATAAAGAATTCGATAATACAAAATAAAAATAAAATAACAGTAATTATGTAACATTAAAAAAAAGTAAATACCTCTATGCAATCGACCAAGCGCTCACTAATATTAATATTAATATTTCTATTAATATTTATCTTTATAATTATATTCCTATTTCTATTTCATTTCGTTTCATTATTTCAGAGATGATGATGATGATGATGATAGATTTGAATATGACCCAGTAATACTTCCGGGCAATAGGGTGCAATATACAAAAATAATAACAAAATATAAGAACATAAATAATCATAATGATACACATTGCAATTAATAATAACAACTAAGAACTAAGCAAGTAAAAAAACTAAGTCTGATAAAATAATAATACATCAGGAAAACTAAATAATACAATTCAAAATAATAATTCTGTAATAATAATAATATAATAAATGTATAAAAATAAAAATAAAATATTTCGAGAGAGAGTGAGCGGAAACAAAATCAAGATTTTCAATTATAATAACAATACAATACCAATGATATACAACTGAGTGTGGCAGTGTATAATAACAAGCATAACGCAAGTCAGGCGAGGGTAATATTTCAACGATAATATGCCACAAAATTGTACACGAAATGACACAATCCTTAAAATAAGTATATTGTGCAAAGTGAGAAAGGAAACACTTTGTATTCAAATTATTCTCGAGATAAGGTGAAAAATTAAAAAAGCCAACGGGTGGGAAGAGGAGGCGGAGTTGGCAAAAGAGAAGGCGAGAGAAAGAGGGCCATTGACAAGGGGTGAAGGGAGGGAATATTGTACTCAGTTTATTCTTCGTACACTCTTCGTCATCGTCTTTGTTATCTTAATATACGACGTTCCCACACCCCGGAATCATATGCGAAAGAACGAGCTTATTTCACGGTAAAATTCCCCTCGAATAGATTAGATTTCGACGCGTACTTCGCGCTAAGAGAAAACACTGTCTTTTAGAATTGCGGGACGAGAAAAAATGAAAAAAAGAAAAATGAAAAAAAAAAAAAACAAATATTACGTGCAACGACACGTATGCGGGTCACGTCGATAATTTTGTGAGAACATAATCTTATCGAAGGTACGTTTGCGCGACACGAGTGTTTTTCAATTTTTGCATGTTATTTTTATTTATTTTTATTTATTCTAATTTATTTTTATTTATTTTTATTTATTTTCATTCATTTTCATTTGTTTTAATTTATTTTAATTTATTTTAATTTATTTTAATTTATTTTAATTTATTTTTATTTATTTTTATTTATTTTCATTAATGTTCATTAATTTCCATTTATTTATATTTATTTTCATTCCCTTTTAAAATTCCTTTGAAATTTTTGTTATCGTTTTATGAAACTTTCATTTCTTCACCTTTTTTCTCAACACGTTTTACTTCGATTTTTTTTATACAGAAAATGAATACGATCTTCAACACTCTTTTGTGAAAAAATTCTTAAACGTGTTCCTTTCACACGCTGGAGAGATTCGTTTCTTCGGAATAGTTGTTTTGTTTTTAATGTTTATTTTTCTTTTTTTTTTTGCTTTTTTTTTCGTTCTTGAAGTTGCGAGGCGAAATACTCGGTCGTGCATAAAGCGATTAGGGGACCGGAAGTACGGTCGATGCATCGGTACGACGAGAAGCTATCGGCCACTGGAAGATAATGGTCTCCCAAGGGGAGGTGGGACTATCCTCGAAAGAATGTTTTCTTTTTGTGTTTTTTTTTTGGTTTTTTTCTTCTTTAATTTCATGACTTCTCGTTCACTGATCGCTTTTATGGGAATTGGCACGAGTCGTGGGCTTGAGTGGGAAATGAATGAAAAAGAAAATGTGTGACGTAATTGCAGTCTTGGAACAGGAAGGAGAAAAGAGAGAGATGGGATTTTTTGCGAAAGGAAATAAAGGTTTGCTCTCGAAGCTTGCATCATTCTCTCTTATTTATTTATTTATTAATTTTTTTTTTTCATTTTGAAATTGAAGTTTTCATCCTTGGAACCCAACGTTTTTTTTCATTTCTTATTTTCGTGTTTATAAAATAGTACGTATTGCAAATTTGCTTTCAATAATTGAATAAGCATTCAATGACTCAAAGTGACAAAAAGTTTGCATCATTTTCGTAGCCCTATTATATCATAGAAAATTTGGAAAATAAAAAAAAAATTTCTATGTATATTTATTTGTAATATAATATAGATTTATAAGCCTAAATTGCGTAAATGTTTATTTTTATAAATAAATAATTTAATAATATGTTAAGATAGCTTACAAATGTTGATTTTTCATTTTAAATAATAATTCAAGTCAAATTTAGCGATTTGAAACTTAGCCTTAATCGATCGATCCTAAATCTTGATGATGCAATATTTTCGGAATTTTTTAGCCAAATTCGTAAATTTACAACTTTTAAATTATTTAGTGAAAATTTTTCAAATAATTCATGTATTATAATTCTGTAATTTGAGAAAACTATAATTTGTCAATTTTTCCAAATTTTTGTCATTTTTCAAAATTCATCGAGTAAAAACGAAAAATTCGCGAAATGAAATTCGAGGCGACAGGGAAATAATAATACCGTCTTCCGATTGCGCAAGCTTTAGCATCGTGAAGAAGTGAAAGTTGGATGAAAAATATATGTCAGCGTCAAAATTGGAAAGATCGAAAAAGAAAGGGGTTTGGAATTTTCATAATTTTCGTTTTTTATCTTCGAAGTGTGTAATCGAAAATAAAGAATGTTTTCTCCAGTGAAAACAAGCGTGTTCGAGATCGTGCAATGTATACGTAAGCACGTCGAATCAATTAGTTATTCAGTAATGGAGAGAAGAAGAAAAAAAACACTTTTGAATTCGAGTTCGGGAAAGTTTCTCGAGTTTAAGAGTGCTGGAATCTAATTTGAGTTTGGTTAAATACATCGAACACGATAGGTAGGGAAAACTTCAGGAACTCGAAAATTCGAATTGTAGGGCGCACGCGCGATTATCACCGTCCCGACATTTAATTTCCGGTTTGGGGATTCGATCGATGCGAGCTCGACACGTGCAAATATCGACGCATGAAAAAATAAAAAAATAATTTGTCTCGCACACTCGACGAGAAACGAGCAAAATATTTGTACAGCGAAACGAGCTATTTCCTGTACAAATATTTTCAAGTTTGAAACTAATCGAAATACAAAAATAAAAAACTCGAATATTTTTCGAATTTTCGAACGAAAGCGCCGAATGCAATAACGTTGAATTTCGCGTTGTTGAAATGCTTCGATCTTTTTGTTTTATTTTTTTAACTTCTCAATTTTATCATTTCATTATTTGTCTTCATTTTTTAATTTTTACTTTTGATTTCTTAATTCTTTGACTTGATTTTTGATATTTAATTTTTATTTTTTCGTTTTTAATTTTTTAATATTTATTTTTGTTATTATCATGCAAAGCCTGTTTTCGTGATTGGTGGTGAATAATTCCCCATTAGAATACATAAAAACCTACAAAAAAACAATTACCAAAAAATCGTGTGCACAAAAAAAAAATTGAATCAATATTTCTTGTAAGTTTTTCCTCCTCGTTTTCTCCCTATCCAAAAGAAAGTATTTTTTTTTTTGCAAATTACGAGCATACATCTGAAACCAGATGACGTTCTTTGAATCAACAACAAAAACATACTACTAATTATCCTTTCGTCATTGAAAAGAGCAGCTTTTCCAAACTAAAGAAATTTTATTTTCCATTTTATTTTTCAAAATTTCTCTATCTCATTTGAGTTACGAAATCTGCTTGAATTTTGTCGTTGATCAATTCTCTTACTAAATTTCCGAAACACGACAATCGTGACGACGAAATTTACAAGTAAAAAAGAACAAAAAAAAAATTCTCATTGCATTTCAGCTTCGACCTGGTAACTTCAATCCCGTTTATTACTATTGACGAACGTTTTTCTTGAACGTTCCGCAAAAAAAAGTTAAAAAAAAACATTGGGAAAAAGAAAAAAAAAAAAAAAAAAAAAAAACAACAAAAAAGGTAACGCAAAAAAAGAACGTTCCATGGTGTAGAGCGAGTACGTAAATACCCGGCTGGTTGAGCAATAGAGAAATCGATCAACGCGATGAAAATAAACGTGACGAAAATATCGATCATCGAACTGTGTCTATTCGAAACGCGACCGCAAACGTTGAATTTTCAATTAAAAGCGATACGCTTTGAAAAATCGACGTTGCGGATGTGGAATTTAGGGAAAAGAGGGGGGAGGGGTGTTGAGCATGTGCATCAAATGGCGGAAAGAGAGATACGGGGGATGGAAACACATCGCGTCATTGTCCGTTGCCATCCGGCGCAAGAGACGGTTACACGGGACGTTTCACTATTTTTACACCCTAAAGTGAAAAAAAAAACTAAAAAACGCGATTGAAAGTTTTTCTTCTAGGATTGTGCGAGGAGGGAGTGCAGCAACCAGGCGACCACTGGTACTCGGTACTTCGAAGTATCCGTCGATATTCGATACGTATTTAAACACGAGTGCAACTGATTTCGTAAAAACCTAAAGTTTGTTAATAAATGCGAGTGGGGAGCTCGTTGAGCAGCCCACTGTAAAAGCGACAACGATGATCAATCGTTTTCCACTTTCTCGTTGCTACCTAGATATTAGCTACTAGATAACACTTACAGTCCAAGTTCTGTTTCAGAAAAAAATCAAATTCAAAGTTTACGTATAACGTAAACTTGATTTTTTTATTCGAGAAAAAAAGAAATTCAAAGTGGATGGCTGGTGACGTTGATCTTTCGAAATAGAACTAATTAACCAGTGACTATTGGTTCATTACTGCAATGGACCGAATCACGTTGCGTACGTTTGATGTTTTTTTCATGCATTTCCTCGCTCAACTTACCCCACTATTGGATCACGTTGAGCACACATTTAGCCTCAGCGATTTTCTGAGGAACGATAAGGATAACAGGATTTTCGTTCAGAGACGTTTTTCTTCCCAGATGAATGTTCTAACGACCAAAGTAGGTTTCATTTTTATACGACGTACCGTTAAGAAATCACAGGCTGATAATTCCGAAGTTGTGTGGCGGAAGAACAACGGGCTATTTATGGATCGATTCAGCCAGGATGGAGTCAAAGTAAAAACGAGAAATGAGAGGGAAGTTGGTCGGTGTAAAAATGGACGTGAAATGAAAGGGCTTGAAGATATACGTATGTAAATGATGATAAAGAGGTCGGGTCTTGGACGGTGTATATAATAAAAGACAAAACTGAATGAAGGGATCGAGACGTGCACGAGACCGAGGAAAAAGTTGAATTGGAATTGTTTTCCTTGCTCTAAAGTGGTACCGAGAGTTTCGCAGAGAAGGAGGGCAAACTTTGGTCGACTCTTATTCTTCTCTTCCTTTTCGCAATGTTTCAATCTAATTTCTCACTTCCTCGGCTTCTCACGATCCAGGGAACAAACATTTAAACTTATGATGAACCTCTCCATCAACTTTTTGGAAAAGCTGAGAAAACACGAGAAAATACGAAGATCGTAGAGTCAAAGAGGAAGAGGTTAAATTGAAATGTAATTAAACTTATTATTTGATTTATTTAACGTTCATTGTTAATAACTATAATATATTATTAATTGTTATCATTATTATATATTATTATATCATTATAATTACGTTCATTCTTATTAATTATTATATTATATAAATATTATTAGATACAGTATATGATATATTATCAAATGTTAATATATTTTTTTCATTGTTTCATCAATTTTATTCATAATTTATTTGATTGATAAAAAATTTTTTTATTATCATTCGTTTCAATTATTTTATGTATTTTTATTAATATTTGCTTAAATTATTTTTCACATTTCCTATATTCTTTATTATAGTTTTTTTTACCGTTATTGCTTATCGTTAAAATGCAACGAAATCTAGTTTTCATTTCCTAAGTTCATTCTTACAAAAAATTGAATTTTGGAGCATTTTCGTAAATCGCTAGTTAAGAATTTCAAAAATACGGCAATATTCTCAACTTTGAAAAAAAAAAACATTCGTTATATTCAAAAGATGCAAACTTTATCCAACAACCCGAAGTTTAATAATACAATTTATAAAATTGATTTTCCGTCGAATCTTCCGGGATCAAAGTTTCCAACGTTGGAACGCTACGAACAATCTTTTTTCTCCATTTACCCAAAATCATAAATAGCAGATTGCCGCTAAATTACTGAATACAAAAAATCCTCAAGGATGTTTGCACGATTTTCGTAGGCTAAATAGCAAAAAAAAATCAAAATTAAAAATAAATGATTTTTGTACGAGGTTCAACCTTATCGAATCCTTTGTTTCAATTTTGAGAGTCGGAAGTTCCAAAAAATTCTGGAGTTTCAATATTTTGTAAAATTATTTTGGATTTCATTATCAAAATTTTATTTATTTATTACAGAAAAAATATGAATAAAAAAAGGCGTACATCAAAACAGAAATACAGTGAAAAAATGTAAGATTTTGGAGGATTCTCAATACCATAATTAGGTCGAAATTCGTGTGCATCAGGCTGAGAAGCAAGAGCTATGAAACAAATGTATAATATTTATTTTTGAACGTTGGAGGGAACGAAACGAGATCGTGGATGGAGAAACTAAAATGACGCGAGCTCATATTTATAGCCTCTGGGAAAATAATTAAATTGCTTCGTAGTAAAGCGGTTTCGTTGGTGCTCGTGTATGATGATGGTAAGCTGGATCTTCATTGGATTCCCTGCTTTGGTCGTGCACGCGAACACGATACGAAAATCAAAAAAAAAAAACCAAAAAAAAAAAACAAAAAAAAATTTCACGTTCGAGACTTTTTTTGGGACACGAGTAAATCAGGATGACTCGAGGCACGTGCCTCGACACTTCGATTTCTCTTTTTCCCCTTATTTTCTATTTGGTTTTTTTCTACGATTTAGTTCGAGCCAAATTCTTGCAAAACGAGACTCAAAAGTGGCAGATTTTCAGGCTGGGTCGACGTGGATCGAACGACAGGTGCTTCATTAAAAAAGATCGAGAGGAAGAGGGGGGGGGGGCAATCTTCACATCTGGCGTTCGATCTCCCACGAAACATAAATAAGGGCTAAACGTCGTTGGCCGAAACGTCAAATTCCGTCCAACGAGACGAATTTTTAACGAGCTGGAAAAAAAAATATGATTATGCAGAAGAAGAGGCCAATTTTGGCACAAAATTTTTTTTTTTCTGTACGAACTTTTTTTCGTAGGTCTCTGGTGAATTTGAATCCAGGGAGAGTGAAATGTTTTTATTATTTCCATAAGTCATGAGGTTTTGAAGTTTGAGGAAACGACAAAATAGCGAATTTTTAAAAATGCAATTTTGGCGACTAAATTGGTAACGAAGAGTAGTGATATTTATAAAATAAGTATTTCAGAATGTAATACTGATGTAAAATCGCAAGAACCATTCTCTCCTCTCTTATAAAATAAAAAATGAAAAATAAAAAATTAATTTAAAAAAATATCTGCTTGCATATTCCTTTAAAATTAAAAAATTGAAATTTGACATAATTTTTTTCAATTTGGTGATGCCCCATCTTCTGTCTAATTACCAAAAAAAAAAAAAAAAAAAAAAAATTGAAACGAAAAAAAAAACATTTTTTCTCAAAAGCAAAGAAAAAACGAAAATTATTATTACGGGCATTTTGAATTCTCTTCCAGCTGCAGTTACAGAGTAACACATTTTTTATTTTCGATTCGAAACGACCTGTTTCTTTATCTTCTATTTTTACATTTATTATCGAAAGAAGGAGAAAAAGGTAAAAAAAAATACGTAATTCCTCGAAGCAGTAAAACGCGAGAAAAAGATGGGAGCAAATATAGCACCGAGCAAACAGAGAACCACAGGGAGATGACGAGAAAAAAAAAGAGTGAAGAAAAAAAAACGCGTATTACGATAAATTTCAGTGGTATTCGTAAGAGTTCGTTCGATGACGGATAAAATCGGCTCTCTTGCATCATGGCGGACGATGACTCACCTGAGTTTGCTAACTCATCATCGGGGTCTGCGAAAAATTTCATTTTCAAATTGCGTAGTAGAAAACAGAAATTCTCAAATTTAAATTTAAAAAAAATTATTTTATTTTCATTAACAATCGAATATTATTTATATGAACAATAGAAAACTTGTACTACTCGTATCAACTTTTCATCTCGAACGCAACGAGAATCAATTATTTCAATTACTTCGATTTGAGTTTTATTTCCAATTTTAGATGAGAAAGTCACTCGAACGTTTTTGCCCACTCTTATCATGACGTTTTGCTTTTTTTTCATGACGAAGATTTGCCGAATAAAATACTAGCTATTTTCAATTATCGAGACTCAATAATGGTCTTTTTTTTTCAGTGGAGAAAAAACCAGGAACGAACAAGAAAATTATACATAAATATATACACTACCGTCGGAAAGTTTCCGGACAAAAGTTGGAAAAAGTGCCCGAACTGTTCTTTATGCCATGTCGCCGGTAGTTGGGCTAGGCCAATTTCACCAACGGCATTTTAAAGAGGGAGGATTCACCTACATTTTGGCGTATCAAAAAAATTTTTACGATTTTTTTTACACTCGGCACCCAGTTTTGAAAACGA
>JAPYZJ010004331.1:0-23953 GCA_030522765.1 Ophioninae sp. B BG-2022a | reverse complement strand
GTTTACTCGTGGCACGAGCTCGATGTAGCATCGAACATTGTTGTGGCGAACAAGAAAAAAAAAAACATGCATTGTTCCGAGGGTCCAGGGAGGAATTGGGGATGAGAAAAACCACTATATACGTGCGATATCAAGATCCCACCCTCCTCTACCCCTCCGCCTCTTTACTAGCCCTTCTTCCCTTCACCCCCGGAAACCGAGCAAGCCATGGATGTGGGGGTGGTGGGGGTGGCGGGGGGGGGGGGGGGGGGGGGGGGGGGGGGGGGGGGGGGGGGGGGGGGGGGGGGGGGGGGGGGGGGGGGTGAGGTGGTTCAGGAAGAGAGTATTCACCGCGCGAGGTCGGAAGATTCGAGAGTTCCGGGAATTATCTCTCCAGGGTTGTATAGCTGTGTAGAGAATTATCCGGGGTAGGCTATCGGGCACAGACAATCATCTCCGATAACTCTCCACGAGGGCTCCTCAATATTACACGGTCATCCATATACGCACTTCATTTTTTTTCTCATCGACTTTCGTTCGTTTATTTTTTTTAGACTTTTATCTTTTTTTCTCTTTTTTTTCCACGTTCAATAAATATCAGCACGGGGTGTATATTTCAATCTCAGAAGAGTCTGGATTTGACGCCGGTGAAAACGCAATCAAGGGAGAAATTATAATTGAACTTTCTTTGGTCACGTAGTCTTGAAAAAAATTCATATTTATTGGTGAATGGTACTCGACAAAATTTTCCATGGTGTTTTCTCTTCTTTTTAATTTTGATGATTCGTTTTATCTTTGTCGTTTTTGGAATTCAAAAATCGAGCATCGAAAAATCGACTTGCAACTATATGAAAATGCAACAACGCTCTCTTTTAATTTATTATTTATTCCTCGAAACTTGTAACCAAACAAACTGTATTCAAATATTTTTGCATAAATAAAAATCGAAAAATTGTAAAAATGTTTGCGTAAAAGTCGGGGCTTTTAAATCGTTCGTAAATTTGAGTATTTCAAAACAACGGATTTTCGTAGCATTCAAGCGATGCAAACGTGAGCCCCGTTCGTTTTAATATTTCAGAAGGGTTTGTTTCCCTCTACGAGGCAAAAATAAGACTTCCCTCTGTCTGGTTCGTTTCACGAATTCTCTCGGGGAGAAACGGTTGTTGAATAAATACGCGTAGATATAAGGAGATAAACATAAAAATGATTCGAGGATCTCCCAAGTAGAATGTAAAAATATTCTCGTTTCACCCCACCCTCTCCCCCAAACCCCTCCAGCCTCTTTTCCATCAAACCGGTAACATTAGAAGAAGAGTTGGAAAGCGATCAAAGGACGCGAGGAAAACCAAAAAAAAAAAAAATTCCCTCTCTTTTCCGTCTTCCCTTTTTCGTTCGGGTTATCGTTTTTCTTCATTTTTCTAGCGCTTATCGCGCGGAAGCTCGCGCTCTCGCGAGCTCAGCCACACGGAGGGATGAATATTTTATCCCTGTCGAAGGGATGAAAGGGGAGTGTTACCTCGAGAGCCTTTACGGCCCTCCCGGTATCTCCCGGTTCATCCCCTCATTTTTTACACGCAACCCAAAAGAAAAGAAAGAATAATAATAATAATAATAATAATAATAATAAAATATAAAGTTTTTCTTATCGTTTCTGGCGCAACGATATCTTCTAGAAACGTACGAGAACATTATTTTTCATCGTATTCCGTCACGAGCCAATTCTACCTCGAGTAATTCATATTTGACTTTTGCATTCGCGATATCCGGTTACGAAAGCGGTAAATCGTTCCACCCGTATCGCACGCAATAAATAACGAGTCATGCGTACACGGAGTCTACGAAATGGTCTTATTAGCTTCCTCTCTCTCTCTCTCTCCTAAAATCACTTTTCTCAAGATTATTAATTATCTTGACTTACGCGCGGAGGTAATTAATTAGCGTTCGTTGTGGTCTATATACCGTGTCCTCATCGCGGCCTCCCGCGCCTCACGAGATGTAAATCTAAATCGTGCTCCGACGGGCGTGTAGAAATTGGAAAATCGTTATGGCCCTCGCACGAGCTGCGGCGTTTCAAAGCGGGCCATTCAAATGTTTCGCTACGCGCTGCGACAACGACCCTCTCTTACAAGTGTACTACTACCTTATTCTCGTTTGAATATTCAAAATCCACGCGGATGAGAACTTGCTTTTACCCCGCCTGATGAGAGCCGAAGAAAAAGACGTTTCCTGGTCTCGAGAGATTCAGGTGAATTTAAGTCGCTCGCTCCATTTACATTTTCATCGAAATATTTTTTTATAATTTTGTTTATGTAAATAAATATTAAAAATGTAAAGAGGTTCATAAAAAATAATTGTTATATTAATTATTCGTAAATAAGACATTTTTTTGTCGCAAATAAAAATACAAAATTTTTGAAATACTTCTGATAAGCTTCTGATGACATTCTGATACCAAGAATGTCGTTTTTCCTAAAAAACCTAAACCCAAACACTGTTTTTGCAAATTTGTCGTAAATTGTTGATAAAAATAAACAAAAAACAGTCGTTTGACTTTCGTTATTCAAAACTGTCAAAGAAGGCACGGGGGATGAAGATTTTAGGATCGTCGCTTCGCAAAGATGTAAACTCGAACGTCACGTATATAACATGGTACGAGGGCGAGAGAAGATTCAAAAGGCGGATAGAGGTACCGAGACGCTTCACGTGAAACGCACATACGGATGCGATAATTAAGGGATGAATTACGAGCCGGGGTTAAGACAACTCGGTATCTACATCTCGTGTGCCCCTCGTTTCAACATCCGCTCGCTATTTTATTGAGACAACGAGACGTTAATGACTCCCCGAAATTCCCGGGACTTCCATTTCCCCCGTGCATAATAACGACTTCGTTAGTCTTCCCCTTTCATGAAGAATCGAAACGAAAATCGAGAAACCGAGATAGGTACAAAGAAATATCAAAAAATCACAAATTCCAGTAAACTGGATTTTTGTTTGGGTTTGTTTGGGTTAGTCGAAAGGTTGGATTTTCAGCGAAAATTGGTTTTTCGAGCTTGAGGTAGAAGGTTCATGAATTTTCTCGTTAGAAACAACATTGATTTTTTTATACTGCAATATAGCAATTAATGCATGAAATTGATGCATCAATTGATGAATGTTACTATTCTTAAATTATCATTGTTATTCTTAAATTGTATTGATCTATTTTCAGAGTGAAAAAATTATAGATATACCGTTGACTAGTAAATCCGCCAGAACCATCTTGAGGTGTAAGACTTGGGCGGATAAGACGCAATCAGAGTTATCAGGTGGCCTGTTTTGTCTGTACCCTCGAAGCGGTGTAATTAGCTTTCCCATGTGCGGTCGTTTATTCGAACGAATTTGATCGCTGAGAATCGAAGTTCGTCGGTAGTTTGGCTCTTTCAGTTTCCACAAGCCCAGAGCTGCCACTTGCCATCCTTTCTCTATCCAGAGTTTGGATAATTAACCAGCTTTACTTGGGTTAAGATAATGACTGGAGGTTGTCCCAAAACGTCACCTTTAGTTTTCACTTGTTCCCCGTTGTTTCGAGGTTTCGCGGTGTACGCTAGCTCAGAGATGTTGATTCAACCTCGAGCTCTGGAAGTCTGGAACTAGGGTTCTATCGGCTCAACCAGACGGAGTCCCGGATGCGGTTGAACCGAGGGCTATTCACGTTCAAAACTTTAGAACCACCCGGGGGACTATCGAGTGGCATTTCGCTGTAATATCTGTGCCGGATTATTCCGTAAAATTGCAGCCATTTCGTGTCGTTACGATTGTCCAATTCCAGTCTGACCCAGAGATGACTCCGGATGGAAAGTTTTGATCGCGCAGTGTTCGGGTGCGTGGGCAAACACTGGCGAAACGAAGAGGCCACTTGAGCGCTCGTGACGCTCGTTGAGTTCCTTATTGGACATCCCTGGGGTTGAACGGGATCAATTGTGGACACGCGTCGAGGAGCCAAAGCTTGGGATCGTTCAACATCGCTATTGGGTCTACCGTAACTCGGTACATCATTCTGGATACACGCGTAGTGCCTATTCTCCTGATCGATGTTTCCAACCAATGTCATTTCCTGATCAAACAGCGTCGCCATCAGCCTCAAGAGACAACCGGAACACTTCGCTCCTGCGGAAATCCAATGTGGCGGCTCCTAACAATGGCAATCTTCTATCGAGGATTCGTTGAAGGACGGAATGAAAATAGTTGAACGGATGACCAAGAACGTTTGGAAGTTGGGATCGTAAAACTGGGCCAAGAATGAGAATGAAAAGAGCCAGCTCAGCAGAGAACAAACACTCTCTCGAGTAATAGGAAGCAGAAATGAAGAGTTATAGCCACGGTGAGAGCAACGAGTGTCTGTGGTCGAGCTGTACGGACCAGCCAAAGGAAAGACACGCGGAGAAGAAACGAAGACAACCAAGCTTCGGGCGATAAAAAAAAAACAAACAAAAACCTCATGCACGGAAAGTCTTCGCGCGAAACTTGGAAGGCTTTGCCATTCGAGAAAACACCAACCGACCGCACTCTCTCTTTTTCCGCTTTTACCAGACGCGGAAATGACTTTTCTGCTTTGCTCTTTCTTACGATTCTCCGGAAGATTGCGATGTAATTCCTGGATTACTGGTATATCGCGACTGCTCGACAAAAAGGCCAGTGAAAGACGTAGCGAAAAGAGGAAAAGCGAACCGGAACATGCCCCAAAGTGGTATTCCATTATTCGGTGCGTCGTATGATTGAAACGAGGCAAATCATCACTTTTATCAAATTTCATACTCCCTAATCATGGTAAATCGCTTTTTCGAATTCCCATTTTGATCTGGAATCTGGGGATTCAAAAGAACTCATTCCGTGATAACCAATCCAAACCCAAGCTAAAAATGTCTTTTCTTGATGGCAATGAATTCTAGTTTGGCCGATACGTAATAACAGGTCCGTTTGGGTGCCTGAAGCACCAAGTGGAAAAACCGTCTTTTACAGATGGTCAGTTGGGCCATAAATAAATGCTAACTTGACGAAGGGTCGATGAAGCTTGTCCTCGCTTATCTAACCTTGGCCACATCGGTCCACCGCTGTCTAGGTATCACCTCCATCCTGCTTCGTGAATTTACGAGATGTAGTCGAGCCACGGTATCTCGTATATTATCCTGGAACCGGGAATTTCGTTTCGGCGTTACGAAAAATCGACGTGAATCCAGGTGACGGTCGTACAGATATTTATTCTATATAAGTATGTACGACGGTACATAGTCGAAGAAGGATTGAGAATTTATGTGTTTCCTCGCGCTCCTAAGATCTCGTTTTACGAATGGGAAGCTAAAAGGGCGTAACTTGAAGCCCTAGACGTTCAAGGGGGTCGTCTTCTTTGCCAACCGTAAATATAAATGTACATCAGTGATCGTCCGTTTTGCTGGTTATTCGGTCCTTCTTTTTCCACCTTCTTCAAGCTCCTCGTAAACCCTACGTGCCTTCAGCCAATGAAGAATACCTTTGGCCCGGCTCTTTTGAAAATCCGATTTTCCAAATCCGTCAACTCTTCTTTTTTCCCCGTTCCTGCGGGAAATTACGAGTTTTGGGTTGGAATAACGTGGTCCGGTTTGGTGGAAACGGCAAACTTGTTATTAATATGCGGACCGTGCAACGAAAACCCTTGGGACAACCCTTCCAGGCCTTCTCCCTAGAATGATATGCAACCGGATACGAAAACTACTCCAACCCGCTTAATAACGTCTAGGTGTTCACCTTGCATAGGACTGTACCCGTTTTGCCGTCTCCTTTGGGTACTCCCTGTGTACAAATTCTCGTTGAGTTCAACCTTACTGCGTTTGACGATTACGGGGACGTTGGGAGAACTCTCGCTTCGAAATAGTGGAATTGCTGTATGGGTCTGGAGAGAACTTTCCTATATATATCCTGGAATGGTTAAATTATTGCGCCAATTTCTACGTGTGCAATTCCCGGCGGGTCGAGATTGTGGTCCGTCGGCACGTGGCCAAATTGCAATGATCTCTATGACCCTTTCCTCCTCATTTTGGAGTCACTCACCAACCTGGTTTTCCACGATTGTGCCTCCAGCGTTCTACCAATGTTGGAACAAACCTCGTTGACGCACTTGAGAACACTTTTTGTTTGGGTTTGGGTCGAATGGGCTCCGGTGTGTCGAGGAACTTGAACTGCCAATGGAGTTTGCCAAGGCTTGGATCCAGCTTGACCAAACTGGAGCTCTTGATGCGTTTCATTTGAGAAATCGTTCGGGGGTTCCAGCTGCGCATTGGGTTTGATTGGGTTGGCTAGAATTTTAGTTGGACCCAATTGGAGCTCATTGACTCGTTCGAGAATAAAGATTGGGATTTACTAAAGATGAGTTTGATGGGGTTTCTAGTTTGGAAGAGACTTTGTTTGGGTTCGTTTGGTCGGGTAGAGTTCGTTGATGCATTTCAGTTGAAAGTAGACGCCATTTGGGTTTCCCTTTTCTACCGAAAATAACCCTTTGTCCGTTTTCAATGAAAAACCGAGTTACTCCAATTTTTCCAGTCGTGATTATCGTCCACTTTCCTCAAGTGTACGTTGTTCGTGTCTCCGCATAAAATCTTCGGCCCCAATGAAGAGCTTATGAAAATTCAACCAATCTTCCTTGTTCGTTCCCATCTCTTTTATTTTTCGGACACGACTGAATCACAGAAGATGGGGTTGAAGTTTGCATCGGGGTGCAACGACCTTTTTACCTTTTTTTTTCATAAATTTTGTTTCTCAAAATCTAATTAACACAATTAGAATCTAAAATTCGTCATTTTCATTTAGGCTCGAGGTCGCTAAATAAATATTCAAAAAATAGCTGAACAATTTCCGAGGCCATAAACTGCAAAAAAAAGATTGGAAAGTTGATAAAAAGGAATAAAAATAATTTTCGTCGCGTTCCAACGTCATCGAAGCACCCAGATCGCTCAAAGACGAGTGCTTTGGTAAAGTAGCCTCAACGTCAGCGCCGGAGGGTGTACGTACCGCCGGGCGTAAATCATTCTCCGGTCTCGCTGTAACTGTCGTCGCGTTAGAGCAAAACGTTTGCTTCGCGATCCCGAGAGAAACGGCGATGTTGTGTACCGCAGGTTGCGACGTATAGAAGCGATCTCGGCGATGGTACTACATCAATTTCACTATCGTCCGACCGTATATATCCTCTCGAGCCTCCTCTCTTCCCTTCCCAACCTCCGACCGATAAATAATATCGCTGGACCTCGTGTTTGTCGTTGAAGTAACATTCATAAGAGGATTTAGATTGATGATGACAATAGAGACTCTAGTCCCCTTTCATTTGACAATTGTCTACCCAAATCTACGGGATTTCGTATTCGAGATTCTTGGCAGCTCGTTTGCGTCCAAATTTGAACCCAAACACAATTGTACTTTCATTTGTCTCTGGCTCGAAAATTTGAGTCGACTCCAAACGCAGTTTTCTTCCGAATATTCTTTTTTTTTTGTCCATTTTCTCGGAGGTCTTCAAAAGCGGACGAGTGTCACTTAGAATCGTCGGGGTGTTCATTGTCAACTGAATTTTCATGATTTATCCCAAAACTGATAAACTACTTTGTGTTTTTTTAATACTTTGTTATTGTTTTTCGTTTCGTTATTGGAAGTCATATTTTCCAAATATTTCCTGCATCGCTAACCGCAGGTTCTAAAAATACTCGAGCTGACTTTCGTAGCTAGTTATCTGAAGAGTGAAAATGAAATTTCGGCTCAGCGATTCAAAATTCCCAAAAATGAAATATTCAGTATTAGACTTTTGAGCCACCCGGTATAACCACCAATATATATATTAATATGTAAATTTACGTTGGCTCGTAGTCGAAATTTTGTTAAGCCTCGATTAACAACTCCGTAAAGCGTTGCCAAAAATGTTGCGAACTGTCATTCTGGTTGGAAGAGGCGTCAAATCGGTAATCCGGTTCCAACGTTGTTCGAGATCGTAACAATCCATAAAGTCGCGTGTCCGGTTCAGCGATTGATCAAAAGCGTGGCGCTTCGTTTCCGGAATTTCATTGAAAACCGGTGCCATTTTGTCGAGTCCGTAGTCATTGAAGGATAGCCAGGAGGAGTCGACGGTTCGAAAATTCTCACGTGCGCGATAATTCCACTGGGCGAAACGTCTCAATGTGACTTCCTAGAGGAGAAAAAAAAAGGGGTGACGGTGGGGTTTTTGGTGAGAGCCGGAAAATGATGGGAGCCAGGCTCGCGAATGAAGAACGCCGAGGCTTCCACTATCTCGGGCAAAGCTCGCCGCATGCTCGTGCATACCTCGACTCGGCATCTATATAGGCTCCGTACCGCAGGCTAATTGCACTTAGCCCATAATCTATTAGAGCCTCGCGCGTGCCGAGAGCTAAGAGAGATCGGCGGGGGCGAGAGGAGAAAGGGAAAGTGAGCCGGGAAGGTTCGGGTATCCCGTTGTGAAAAGCTCGACGGGGGTTAGTGCATCTAGCCTCTTAATCGCGCGTCGTAATTAAGGGGACGTGTGGCGTGCCTGCCTTCCAACCTGAAACCACTTTCTCTCTCTCTCTCCCTCTCTCTCTCTCTCTCGTTCTTTGAAAAGCTCGCGAAAGCTCTCCTTCTTCAGCGGGGTCTCCGGTGTGTGCGATCGGTATTTCTGGATCAAGTAATTTGTAACGCTCCGTTCACCGAGTTACGCTCTCTATTTCATACGTGACCGCAGCGACAAAATATCTGCGTTGGCACTTGAGCTCTACCCGTCCTCCTCGTTCTTGGCAATTCGAGGGACCATTTTTTTGCCCTCTTGAAACGCGTGCCTGCGTCTTTTTACGTTCAGCAATGGTCCGCAATGGGTCCTGCCCCCAACCGGTCACCCATCCGAGTACTGTTCCTACGTGAAAAGTTGAACTACGCTGCTGCGAGTGCGCAAGCGCACGGGATAAAAGAGCGATTGATCAACGCGTTATAGCTCGTTGCTGTATCGTAGGGGGGACTAAATCGAGGCGGTGGATGAGTGAAGGTTGGAAATAGAGCGATTTGAGTAATGAGCGAAGCTCCTCGGACCGTCGAGTCTCACCCGTTTTATCCGGACGCGCGGTGCATTCATTTTCGCCCAATTAGCGGCATTCCTTCGAGAGTCGAGACGATAGCGAGGCCCGCGTCGAGATCTCACGCCGAAAAGTCACCGGGAGTCACGGAACGGGCGCTCCAACTGACATCTGTATTATTGCGTAACGGGCCCGTCCCGTAAAACGGAAAATTGCAACGGGTAGGAAGCACGGTGCGCGAAGTGAGAAACCGGGCCAATGAAAACACTCTTTCGACCTGGACTCTTGTCGCATACCGAAAATTCCCAACTTTTTAAATCTTGGAGAAAAAGCTAGAAGTTTTCCTCAGTGTTTGGGTTTACCCAATCAAACCCAAACAGAGACGACAACTTTGAGCTTTTTCTTCCTCGTTTGGGTTTCTTTGTTCGAGTTCCTTTTAGCAAAAGTGCACTTTTCATCGGAATTCCATAAATTTCTTAACATTTTGCGTCACCGTTTTCGGTTTTTCCGCCGACGTTTTCGCATTATGTAAATCAAGACGAGCCTCATGGACACAAACGCTGTCTGGTTCTCAAAATTCCGAGGGCGCTCGGGAATAATTTTTAAAAACTTTCCCAAATGTCATTTGAATAAAAATCCATTTTGTTCTAGGTCGACGAAAAAATGAAAAAAAAAAAATAAATAAATAAAAAGATTCCGAGATGGCACGAATGCGAATGTCTCAGACGGGATTGCTCCAAGACCGAGACTCGATAAATTTGAAATGCACCCGCGCCGCGTCGTTCCCTCGGACTTACTCGACTTTCTTTTCGTTCTTCCTTCTTTCCCACTCTCTAGACGTTTCCTACTGTCCTTCTCGCTCGTTTTGACACTCTCGCTCATTTCCTCTCAGACGACCCGGAATGACATCGCGAGTCTTATAAATAGAGTCCGAGACCCCGTTGCTTCTCTATCCCACAACGCTTTTAATATATATATATATATGTATGTACGGTGTACGTCGTTTGTACGCCGACGGTAAGTGAGAGATGTATAGGACGAGAAGAACGAGACGTCCGTGACATTTTTGAAATTCGCCGAATACCGGACACCAGCCGCGACGTCCCAGACTCGCTCGAAGCTCCGACCGAGACGGAGACGAAGAATCCTCTACCGGAAAAAGGGATCACCAGACTCGAGTCCCCGATAAATGAGGAATTAAACGCTCGAAATGTGAAATTTATTGAAACGTCACTCCGAGATACTTTGGCATCGAGCAAAAACTGAAACAAAAGTTCGCTTCAGCAAAAAAGAATGAGAAAAAATAAGAAAAAAAAAATAATTGAGTATAATATAAATATTTCAGTTATGCAACGGGTACACGACCCTCGTTTGATCGTTTTTATCCACGCGAGATAATGGCAAAAAACGAACGTGTGAGTATCCAGCTGATCCGGAAAATCGTTTTTCTCTTATGAGGACTCGAATTCACGAGTCGCGTATGGTTTCCCCAGGGACACCTGTCGTCTCGTCGGAGTACCGTACTCGCGAGAACTTTTAACAAATTGCCACTCTTCCCGAGTCGTTTTGACAACGTACCGCCACTACTCCTCCCGCTCGTTCCAACCTCCCTTTTCCTCCATCGTCCTCCCTGTATTTCCCTCCCTCTTTCTTCCGTTTTGCTTTTTCGTCCGGGCAAGCCCCGAGCTTTCTCCGGCACGGAGTTAACGTTGACGAATCGTCGCGATTTGCGAAATTCCCGTTGCAACTCGAGGAACTCGAGGTTGGAACGGTCACGTTGACGAATCGTTGCGAATTCGCATCGGCCCTCCTTCCCTATCAACCCGTTCGTATTCCCGTCTCTCCGGGATACGTTTCGGGACCGAGAAGTCGACGGGAATCTGCGACTACTTTGCACCGAATTAATAATCGACGAAAAACACATTATGTATATGTATATATATTTATACATGAAAATCTCTCTCTCTCTCTCTCTACTGGAAACCCTTGAATGTACACGCAAACGTCACTAATTGGCGAGACGTTCAACAAGAGAATATTCAGCCCCCGTTCGTTTCTCTTCTCCTTTTTGCATATCTTCGTGGCGACTCGTGTCTCTCAGATTGTCACCGGTTACGGAAATTTATTCGCGTGAGACAAAGAAAAGAAACAAAAATCGTTTTTGGAAATGTAATCGAGTGAGAAAAAAGAAAAAAAAAACATCGATTCCGGAAATTTATTCGTGTGAGAAAAAAGAAAAAAAAACATCGATTCCGGAAATTTATTCGTGTGAGAAAAAAAAACAAATTTAAATAAGAAGAAAAAACATGCCCTTGGTCTCGTATGAGTATCTTTTTTTTCGCCTTTCGAACTTCGGTGTAGCTGATTCTCTAAAATGTACTTCCGCAAGTCCGTGTATCCCTTGATGGTTACAGCATGACGCGAAAACATGATTAATCGTCGCAATGCCTTCCACCCTCCCCTCGGTTGGTCCTCTGATTACGAGAGAGGAGAATTCCTCAGTGAATCGCGTCGAGACCCTTTCGAAATTCGTGTAATAATTAACGCCGAGTCTTGTCCACTCGGTGAAGGTGGTTCTCGTTGGACGTTTGTCCAGGAATAAAAAAAAATGAAAATTAGGAAAAAAAGGAAACGTTCGTAACGTTGATGTGCACGAGAAAGCGAGATTTCTTCGCGAATCCACTTGGAGTTTAAGCCGAGGAAGTCGACGGCGACGCCGTCGCTTCTTGACGACCAGGACAAGCGTCACGTTGCGAATATATTCGTGAATATGTGACGTTTCAACGCCAATTACCGAGATGATTTATTCACGGGAGAAACGACAGATGTGACCCTTTTGCTCGTCCGGAACCTCTTCCATCATCGTTGCTCTTCGCGTCACTCAAAATTCTCGCCTACGCTTCATTTCAAATAATTTCATGCCACGTTTTATCTTCGATTCCCGTTCGTACGATTTTCGTATCGTTTCGCAACGTTTCGATGCGATCCGGAAAAACCGAAGCGACATACTAATTTTTCGATTTTTTTTGTAAGGGGTTACGGGGGTTACGTGGATATACTTTTCGAGAGCGAGAAAAAAATAAAAATATGATTTTTGAATACACTTTTCGAAAACGTATTAAAAACAACAATTCTTCAAATACATTCTTCGAAAACAAAAAAAATAAGTTTCAAAAAATCGTTGCACTCCAAAGGTGTAAACTTCGAGTTTACCAGTTGGAATTAGAGGTTCGATTGAACGGAAAGATGATAGTCGAAGAAGCCACAAAGGGCGGTGGAGTATTGGCGTGAAATTGGGCACTTGGGAGGACGGCTGAGTATACTCGGTACGGACAGGCAAGCATCCACTTTAACGAACACTTTGACCATCAGGGGGCAACGAGCTTCCACTTCTGCCCATACGAACGAAATTCAATTTATCTCGCGAAATTTCTGGCCACGCCAATGGCGAAACCTTCCTCCATGAACTTGGTGATGATGTTTGCGCAACCGAGGGCTGCCTAGCGCGAACAAGGTTTGGCAGTGTCAGCTCTTCGACCTGATGAAACTCTCGAGGAGAAACTCCTTTCCAGTTGGTCCAAGGACCAACTTGAAAATTTGACGCCGCACAGTTTAATTTTTAAAAAATAATTGCGAAGCAATCTTAATTATATTGGTTCAATTTGTAGGTACATGTGTACTAAAAATACCGTATAAATTTGAGCATAATCACAGAGTGAACCTTCCTCTTCTTCGAATAAAAAAAAATCGACGTTTTTTATTTTTTTGGATAATATCGAGCGCCATTCTCGCTCGATTGGAGATTAAACCTCGTTGAATACACCTAGTTTCTCTTGCCCTCATCCCCACACCCTTTAATCGTTTCAATGTCACGAAAGTTCGTTGGGCAAAGCTTGCCTAGATTTATCGATGGGCAGCCCTGTGGTTTTCGTGACACGCCTCTGCGCGGGTAAAACTCGCCGGTATAGGACAGGGGCTTGATTGTATCCCGTAGCTGTTGCGTAAGATTTCGATTAAATTCCCCTTCACGGCGGGACAACGAATTAAACTTCGCGAGAGCTTTCCTCCGGAAAATTTCGTATCGACAGTTCGGATCGTCATTAATTTAGCGTTGGATGGGCCACTTCGTTAGAGCCCATCAGCGCGGGTGATAATTTATGGCGTGCGAACCCAACTCTGACGGTGAAACAAAATGCACGATTTTTCAACAATTTTTTTTAGTCGCTTAATGCTTATTTTTTCAACTCAATTAATTATATGTTATTCCACACACATTGAAGTAAACGCAGGTAAATTTTTGTTGAAAAAAAAAACAATGGTTGAAGCATAAAAAATTGCAGAGTGAAGACCCATCTGCAATTTCTCTTTTCCTGATAAAATTGTAATCCACGATTTGAGTCGTTTGAAAGTGAAAAATAAATCAAATTTTGTCTTAATCTGTATTAAAGTCTCTATTGTGAAGATTAATGGGTTTTTATTTTGTTTATTTCGGGACAAAAAAAAATTTATTTTGAAAATGTGTATTCAGTGATCTACCAAGATCGATTCCTGTCATTATAATCGGCTGAAAAATGATTTTCCTTTTCTCTTCTGATTACAGATTCGTCGAGCAGTGCTGCAATTCGACGAGTGAATCAGACGAAAATGGCAAGCGGTTTATGGTAATGATCAATTACTTTTTACAAAAAAAATATCCTAGGAACGCTTTTTGCATTTTCCCAGTCTAATTTTGTACTTTCGGCTAAAACTCGGGCATATTCGTAATCAGCGGAAAATTTCCGATTAAATAGACCCTTTTAAGAATTTTAAAACGAAAAAAAAATTTTTTCGGCTTTGCGGGCCACTTTTCCGAAATCGCAAAAATCACGAAATTTCAAATAGTCGTAGGGTAAGCTTCTCGTATGCTATGGAGATTTATTGGGTGTGTTTGAAAAAGGTTTTTGCCTGACTTAAATAATCGCGTTGGATTCACATCGATATCTCGCATGGTTTTCCCGGAAAGTCTATCGGAAAAAAAGAGGCAAAGGGGTATGTATGGAAAAATTGGCAAAAATCGATGGTCTAACTTTGAAATTCTGCCAAAAATCGAAAAATCATCGGATTTTAATTATTAAAAAAGCTTTTTGAAGAGAAAATCATAATGAAGAGATCAAGTGCAAATTGGAGTGCCAAATCCTGAAGGAAAAAAAGTTATCCATGATTTAGTGAAAAAACTTATTTTCACCAAAAATCCAAAAAAATTTTGGATTTTTAATATTTTTTTAATTGGTCCATTTCGACGTAATTTGATCCCCTGAGCATGAATCCACCATTAATTTCGCCCAAAACCCAAAATTTCTGTGAAAAAATCGTAAAAAACGTCTAAAAACACGGTTTTTTTTTGCTGTGTGCAGTACTTTCAACGAAAATTCTATGATATTCGTAATCGGCTGAAAATTTTCGATTGGATAGGCCCTCAAAACTAGTCGTGAGAAAGAGCCCGAATGCCGGAAAGTCGTATAGAAGTTTGAAGACTGCGAGATAAAGAGGGAAAGTGAGATGGAGAGGAGGGACCGTCTGAGGGACGAACTTAAATCACATATGATGTCACCGTAACGCCATCAGCGTTTCAAAGCTCGTCCCGGACGACTCTAATGTTACTGCTATCTTTTTTGTTCGTTTTTCTTTTTTATTTCTTTTTTCCTTCTCTCAGACGTCGGGAGAGATACGCCAGAAAGACGATGAACGTTTTCGCTTTCGCGGATACAGGGTGGTTGCAATTCTTGCAAACCCACGCATTTCCCCCTCCTCTCAATCTTTTCTCTCTCACTTTCGATCCTCTTCGTTTCTTCCTTTTTTACTTTTACAAAATGCACTTTCCATTTTCTCTCTTTTTCTTTTTTATTCCATCGATTTAAGTTCTGTTCTGTTCAACTTTAATTTTGTTTTATCATCATTATTTATTATTTATTACTATTTGCTGCGAGTTATAATTTGAGCTTGGTTTATTTTTATTGTTTCAATTTTTGTTAGTTTAACTTTAATTTCTCTTTAATCTTGTTTATTCTATAATTTCTATTGTATTATTCAATTTGATTTTTCTTATGTTATTTTTGTTAATTTTATTGTAATGTTTGTTTTATGCACATTAATTTTTTTACTCGAAAGTTATAGTTAGGACATGATAAATCATATCGATCAATCAATCAACCTCTTCGTTTTTTTTTTCATCTTCTCGAATTTTCGTTCCTCATTTGATTATCTCTTTTTTTCGTGCTCTGTATATCGGTATTTTCGTGTATCCCGAAATGGCCTCTTTCGTGTGAATCCAAGCCTATTCTCTCTCCTCTTTCGTGCCTCTTTGAGGAGAAGCGCAAGCCCGGACTGCGAGCGTCATCAATCTTCCTTCTGCTTCCTGTTTTCTCAGGAAGTCGCTCTTGCTCGAAAGGTGGAAGCCTCGTACTTTTTTCTTTTACCCTTTTCTTCTTTTTTCTCGTTTTTCCTGGTCGCTTTCTCGTCGTCTTTATCGTCACTGAAATACGCCTTCGTAATCGTCGGGTCATTATTCTTCGAGCTTTTTTTCAGCTTTTCGATCGCACTCGGCGTCGAAAAGTGTTTGCTCGATAACCTTGGTTTTTCCATCGCACAAGTTTAATTTTTGGTGGTTATTTTACAATTTTGTCTTCGTTACAAAAAAACCCAATTTTTTGCACTTTTTCGAAAACCAGAATTCTTCCAAAACTTGTTTGTTTGGGTTAAAGAAATAAAACGAAGAATTTCCGTGAAATCCGTCTGCCTAGAATTCTTCAATGCTAAATTATTCGGTATTGCGTAACGCCCCCGGTAGTTTTCGTCATCATCGTCGCGTCGTGAAACTTGAAGTATTCGTATATCCACGAGTCGATGTATAACGAGCCAACCGCGACAAACGAGAGTGCAAAAAGGTGGTTGGCCCGCGAGTGAATAGCAGAGAAGACGTAAAGAGAAAACAAATTTTTTAAAAAGACAAAAAATAAAAATAAAAATCAAACAAACGAAGAATAAGAAGAAACGTCTCGCGGCGGCGGTCTGCAAAACGACTATAAATAATCCGGGGGGAATCCCAAGGTGGCGTCGTGTGCCAGCTCAAGACGAGACTTTTGCTTCCTTTCCCTGTCGCATCTCTTTGCCACACCTTTTCGCGGCTTTACTCGTGCCAGACACGCACGCGAATCCCTGCCTTCCTTTCCAATCGTACATCGCGTAACGGACGAAAAAAAACAAAACAAAATAGGAATAAACCGTTTCGTGAATACTCGATGGTTCGGAGAAGCCCAAAATGAAAATTTGGACTGCTGGTATGGACCCCCGATCCAATCATGCGAATTTCACCACTTTTTTCTTAATTTTATTTATTTTATCATTATTGTTCCGAAAAAAGTTTTATTCTTCGTTTCTCCAGTCCCATAATTCGCGATCGTCCATCCAGATTTAACCTGGTCAATGGTACCCATATAATTTAACGATAAATCATTGCTCCCCCTAGCGATCTCGAGTGTGATTCTTCCACTCCCTTCGCAGGCATTCGGGTACCCGTAGGATCGACGCGAACCCATACAGACCAAAGATAATGGGTCCCTACAGGAAAATGAAGGAGACGGAACGACGATGAGGATGAATTTCGGGGGATGAAAAGGGAAAGGATAATTCTCGTTCCCTCGAGGAGATGAAGATCGATATCGTACACTTTCCAAGTGTTGGGTCGATCGGACAATTTTGGGTGACCCTCCTTTCAACACCGAAAATCACATTCGGGGACGTTCACCCGATCTTCACAAGGTGTGAACCTTGTGAAGAAAAATATAGGAACAAAAAAAAAATATAAAACAAAATAAAAACAAGTAAAAAAAATCAAATTCTCTGAAATAAATAAATCAGAGAACATTAAAGGAAGTTAAAACCAGCTTAACGAAATAACTAATTAAATAAGCAATCGTAAAAGTCAATCATGAATAAAATATAAGTAAATACAGACCAATGAGAGAGGAAGAGGGGGGGGGGGGGGGGGAACGGGAGAGACTCTCCCCTCGTGGCGTATTCTTTGCCTCGTTTCTCGAATAGGTCGCGAAAGCTAGTTGAAGAAGCCCGAGTGCGAGGGAGAAAGCCAACCGAGCGAATAGACGCGTATAAGCACGGTAATACGTACACACTCGTTTGCCCGTGTATTCTTGTGCTCGTGTGTGCACGTATAGAACTCCGGCTGACCTAGATTCGCCTTGAGCGACCAACCCCTCTGTTGAACCCCCTTTCACTGTAGTTACCTTTAACGATTTACAGCTGCTCCACCCGACTCGCTCGACTTTGCCGTTTCGATGTCAGCCAACGTTTTCTGCTCTTCAACCGAAACTCTGGCTTTTCGAATTTCTTCTTTTGGGTTGAGGGAACGTTCTGACCCAGGGGAAGAGGTGAAAGGTCCCCACGAAGTTTGTTTGGGTTTTTTCCTGTGATTTAAACATTATCTGGATAATTTAAAGTTATGAAATTTTAAGGGGCATCTTCGAAAATGATTGGGCTTTTTTCGGAATTAATTAATATATATATATCTATAAAGACTTTTTCAGTTTTCGTGGTTCAAAGTCAAAAAAATAATTCGAAAACCTTCCATCCGAGTTTCAATTCTTAAAACTGTGTGTTTCGTCGATAAAAAAACACACACACAATTGCCCCTTGGATTTCGAGGTGAAGAAACGTGTCGAAGAGCGAACAAAATCATAGATGCTCACCGGACCGTTTTCCCAGTCGATTCTTCACGCCCCGCCATCAAAATTCGTTGACCTCACGGCGCCATTTTCCCGTTCGAAGAAACATCGATTTCGGAGTCGTCTGGAGTTCGCCTCGACGATTCGAGGTGAAATTAGCTGGCTGTTTGCATTTCCACCCAGCACGTAACGAGTATGAACTTTCCCGAGCGATATTCATTGAGCGACGGGAAGCTGCCAGGTCTCGAATGATACCTAGGCTCGTTAACGTTAATGTCCTCATCGTTTGTGCATATAAGAGCAGCCGGAGGTTTCGAGACCGCCGAACCTGATACCGAGACTGATATTAAACGGGTACATCGAGGCGAATATTTATCGAGTGGTAATCGACCTGTTTTCCCATCAATGATTCTCCGATAACAGTTTGATTTCACCTGATCGATATACTCGTCGTGGTTCGATTCACATTTTCATTGAACGCGTTGAAAATTACGGTGGAAATGGTGGTCGAGTGGACGAGGTTGGGAGAACATATAATTAGCGTTCATCCCCCCCCTCCCCCTCCATCTCCTCCTATCCCTGCCTCTTTATCTGCACTCCATTAAACTACGGTGTTGCACGTATCGCGAGACACTCCTCTACAGTGGCTACTCTCGATCCATTTACATCGATTTAGAGTGACGCTCGAATTTCCATAAAGACAACTTCTCCCTCTATCAAACTCCAACTTTGAAACGGCTTGTATAGAGATCTGTGCTTCGTGTATACGGGAAGGTACAGGGTGACTCAAAAAACAACGATGATATTGTAACCAATTGGATGCTAGTTATTTCAAATGTCGTATTGAATATTATCGCAAGCCTGCTTTAGCAAGGCTCGAATTTCGTTGTTTCAAAGATAATGACAGCGAAAGTGACAGTTTTGGAAATGTGTTAATAATTTACATAAATGAGAAACAATTTTTAGCTGATCGTGTAACGAAGAACATTTGATATTAGCGCATTTTTGAAAGGGGCTTTATTGGGTTTAAATATTTGTTTGGATATTGTTGAAAGAGCGTGATGTTTGTTATAAATATTATAAATAAAACTCGAAAACGTAAAAATTTCGAGTACGATTCTTTATTTTTGGAACACCCTGTATTTATAAATGCGAGGCTGTGTGCGCATCGATATGTATCGAGTTCTCATTGAATCCCATCGAACGTGAAGCCTGTATGCATTAACTGTCAAATTGCGTTTATGTTCATTCGCAAATGGGCTGGGAGCGCCTAAAGAGCAAAGTAATCAAGAACGGCAAGCTAAAATAATTTAATCGCCAATAAACCGAATTGATCGAGCTGGAGAGACCGCCAGTTGCGCAGTTTGGGAATTAACGTTTTTTTTTTTCGTTCAACAGGGTTGATTTTGTACTCCGCCGATCGATGAAAAACGTAACCCAATTTTTAAGCGTGTTGAGTTTCCCTGGTCGTATTTATTTCAATTAATCGTCAATTGGCTGATTGCGCCAATTAATTCCCTCTAATGTTTTTTTGTTCTTTTTTTCCAATGTTATATAAACTTAAAAAATGAATATTCCTCGTAATTGTGGGTTCTCGTATTATATATAAATATAAAAAGAGAAAAATACAAAAATAAAATAATAATAGGTATAATATAAAAATGATTATATAATTTTTGTTATTTTTGTATTTTTCTATTTTTAAATGTTTCACGCGAATTGATAGAAGGATATCGATTTCTGTTTTTTTCCGCAGACGAATCGGATTGTTGGAGCGAATAAATGAGGTCTCGTAGCTGAAGCTCGCGAGGGAGACTTTTTAACAGGCTGTCGAGACACTTCCGGTCGATCAACGTTTCCTGTTAAATCGAAAAAAAAAGGAAAACGAGAGAAACGAAAATACTCGTTGGAAGAAACAATATAAAAATCCAAGAGGAACAACAAAAACGCCGACGTCAAAGTGGCTAAGAGCGTAAGTCCTCGCAGAGCGCACCAGGAGTGCTCCGGTGTCGAGATACAGGTGGAGAGGCGAGATTCACCGAGGCGCATGCCTTATCTGTGGCCTGACATGACAACCCGGCTATTCGCCATGTTCTACACGGTCGAGGTCGGAGACACCAAGTTCACTATTCTCAAGCGTTACCAGAATCTCAAGCCCATTGGCTCGGGGGCCCAAGGAATCGTCTGGTGAGTATCGGACCGTGCAAACCCAAACGGAATATTTACTACAGGGAAGTTCGAGTTTTCCATTTTGAGGCTTCCGTTTGTATTCTTTTCAGCGCTGCATACGACACGGTGACGGCACAAAATGTTGCTATCAAAAAGCTCTCGAGACCTTTTCAGAACGTGACCCACGCGAAGAGAGCCTATCGTGAGTTCAAGCTGATGAAGCTTGTCAATCACAAAAACGTGAGTGTTTGCGCAATCATCTCCGGTCCATCAACCGACTTCTGCTATCAACACGATTAGGGCTGTATCTTCATGAAAAAAAATAAATTAAAAAAAAAAAACAGGGAAATTCATAAAATCATGGGTTTGGACGTTCTCATAGACTGGCAGTGATGTCATCCGTTCCGATGACACCGACCCTACTTCAAACTCGGTTGTTTTCAGATAATCGGTCTCTTGAACGCGTTCACCCCTCAACGCTCGCTGGACGAGTTTCAAGATGTATATCTCGTAATGGAGTTAATGGACGCCAATCTGTGCCAAGTTATCCAGATGGATCTCGATCACGAACGCATGTCTTATCTGCTCTATCAGATGCTCTGCGGTATCAAGCATTTACACTCGGCTGGTATAATCCACAGGGTTCGTATAACTTTCCGTAATCTCGACCAACTTTGCCTCCACTTTTAGTGTTCCGGTGGAACATCCACCGGAAGTTAAACAAATAGCCAACCACGAACGGAAAAAACGTCGATTTTTACGAATTTTTTTACGACATCATCATTAAAGCTATAGACGTGGAGTTTGTCAGGCTTCCATATTGGGCTTACTTTTTGCCAAAAAAATTGTAAAAATCGAAATTTTTCACTAATTCCGACTCAGTCGGTTGCTATAAGTGTACGGAATACCTGGTAAATACTTCATAACAATCGGCTTAGTAGTTTCGGAAATATGAGCTTCTATCCATGTCCAAAAGTACTTTTTACGAATTTATGTAAAAAAAATCGTAAAAATCATAGAAATAAAAGAAATTCAAAAGTAAAATCCTGTGTTAAACTGTTTTTTTTGGACAGGATTTGAAGCCGAGCAACATCGTCGTAAAGTCGGACTGCACGTTGAAGATTTTGGACTTTGGTTTGGCGAGAACCGCGGGTACGACGTTCATGATGACGCCTTACGTGGTGACGCGGTATTATCGAGCGCCGGAGGTGATCCTCGGTATGGGCTACAAGGAAAACGTCGATATATGGTCGGTGGGCTGCATAATGGGGGAGATGATAAGGGGCGGTGTTCTCTTTCCTGGCACCGATCACATCGACCAATGGAACAAAATAATCGAACAGCTCGGTACACCCGCCCAAGAATTCATGCAACGACTTCAGCCAACAGTCAGAAATTACGTTGAGAATAGGCCACGGTATCCTGGCTATCCGTTCGAGAGGCTATTTCCCGATATATTGTTCCCCACGGATTCCTCCGAACACAATAGACTGAAAGGTGAGATATCAACTTTTCGTTTGTTTGGGTTTGTTTGGGTTCGTTTGGGTTGAGATATGAGAACGAGAAGCGAGATATGCCCTTTTGGTTGGTACTATTTGATGTTGCTTTTGGTGCCACCTTGAGTTTGTTTGGGTTAAAATCCGGCACTGAAATCTTAATTTTCCACCATTTTTTATCAACTCAACATTTTTGCGTTCCCTCGATAATGAAATATATTCTTATTTTTCTTTCACGAAACGCAGCGAGCCAAGCCAGAGATTTGCTATCGCGAATGCTCGTTATCGATCCGGAACGGCGTATCTCCGTGGACGACGCTTTGCTGCACAATTATATAAACGTTTGGTACGACGAGGGAGAGGTCAATGCTGTAAGGAAAAACACGATTAATCCTTGCTCAATGAAAATGTCGTTGAACCAACAACAAAATTGTTGCGTTTCGACTACCTTTTTTTTTCTTGTTACTTTTAAAAATAATCGAAGCAAACTTCTGGTTAGTTTTATGTAAAATAGGGTAAAATCGAGTGAAAAAAATTGTTTATTACGATCGTTGGAATTTTTGACGAGTTTTGGCGTTCCGTAGCCGGCACCCGGTCCGTACGATCACAGCGTGGACGAGAGGGAACACACGGTCGATCAATGGAAGGAATTGATCTACCAGGAGGTCATGGAGTACGAGACAAGTCACAATCCGGCGACCTCGGCCCAGCCCTCGGAAACGGCGGGATCCCGGTAGACGGAAAGTTCAATTCGCGATCACGATCTCCCCGATGGTAACGCGTTATCGACCGAGTCACGCGCGATAATAATCTCGCGGGAACGTTGATAATAATCGACGTTCTCATTTTTGAGAATATTTGAGAATTCGAGGTTTGACACGATCCGGTAGAGAGAGAAAGTGAAACGAACCGATCATCGTCAATTTTCATCGTCGCTGTACGTTCAGCGTTGATGGAAAGATAGGGCGAATGAAAAAGTAACAAAATGAAGAAAACGAAAAATATAAAAAATATCGGCATTCCGCTCCTCCGTTTCTCGTCGGATGGTCTTATCGAGGCGCGAAACCAAACCCAAACACACCCAAACACAAGGTTTTAGCCAATTTTGAAACGCGTTGCGAACTGAAATGAACGAATTCGTAAACTATCATTTGTAGGTCAATCGTTCCCGTGTGTATCTTGATCTAGTGATACACACGGTATTTTGATAGATACATATTCCTTCCGCGAGGGAATTTCGGTAGAGGCGTCATTTATGGTTTGGTCGTATCGAAACGTATGAGAGGGAGAGATAGAGAGCGAGAGAGAGAGAGAGAGAGAGAGAAGAGATTCGATAGGAAACGGTAGGAGAACAAAACTTCTAGAAAGTCAAAACCTCGTCGTTTGGACTGCTGGGGGCGTACGCGTTCACGTGTGTGTACGTTTCGGTATAAAAGTAAATATATATCGAAGAGTTGCAATAGACACGGGGGCGTTTCGCCCGCGTGTCCGCCATTCATAGTTTGTACATTTTTTTACTCTTCCCTCGAAGGACGCTGGCTGAGAAAAGGAAAGAAAGCGAAGAAACGCGGACGAGAATGGAAGACGGAACGAAGTATATAAACCGCGTGTACACGCGTGCGTGTGTGTGTGAATCACGACGATTGAATTTTTTTCCCATCCGATATTACGTCGGCTCAAAATCATGAGCATGCGCATGAGCGAGAAAACGCGAAACGAGCGAGGTTAAAAACGGAAGAAAGGAAGACCAAAAGATCGATCGCGAAACCGGAAACCGATATCCACGTTTTTCACTGTTCTCCGTTTTTTTTACATCCCGAGAAAAGGGCGGAAATGGAAAAGAACGAAAAAAGAATGAAAAAAAGCGACAGGAAATAACGGAACCTTCATTTTCTCGAACTACCGGATATCGTCGAATTGCCAGAGGAAATCGAAGATAGAGAGACGAAAAAACAAAGAATTATCCCATTGTTGGATCGAAGCTACGAATAATTGTATTTATTACGAATTAAAGGGGAAAAAACGCAATGAGCGAAAGAAGCATGGCGACGAAGAAGAGCGGGGGGATTTGGATGATAATTCGGCGAGGAAAAAAGCGATAATTGTGGAAAAAAAGATCGTGGAGTGATTTGTAATTGTAAACGTTGAATTTTTATTTTCCACGATGAATAGTTATGTGAATATATTGCTACAGTCCGATCCAAATAATCAAGCTTTTGTAACACTAATTATATAATAATAAAGTAATTGTAATTGATTATTGCTAATGGGGGGGTTTATCGTAATCGTAATTGCGCACGATATATTTACGATTAGGCGAACAAAAAAAATTAAGAAAACAAACACGGTGTGTGTGTGTGTGTGTGTGGGTGCGTGCGCGCGCGCGCATGCGCGTCGCGAGAATGATGAACGCGAGTATCCTAGTATTTAAGGTTACCGAGAGATACGAAATTATGACCCGTCGTGTCTCTTTTTTATTTTCTCTCTCGGCGTGATCGGTTGTTCCGTTTTTTTTGTTATTTTTTGTTTTTTTTTT
>JAPYZJ010004330.1:0-21892 GCA_030522765.1 Ophioninae sp. B BG-2022a | reverse complement strand
CATGAAGGTGGGAGAGAGATAGAGTAATACAAGCATGGCCGACTAGTACTCTCTCTGTCTGACCCTCACCCCCCTCACGTCACGCCGGGTATTCCGATTACAGCGCCAATGTCTTCAATAAGCAACCTACCTCCTCCACTCGAGTTTCTAGACCTGTATGTAAGACCGTGGTAACGGCATTTCGAGTCGTTCCCAAAATAGTGAATTCTAACGATGCCGTCAGGGTTCTTGGAAGGCAATCACATTTTGGTAAAAATAAGAGATATCCTTTGTTTACTCTTTAACGGAGTGCGATGATAATCTTTCTCATTATTTTCCAAAAAATCAATCGTTTCAGATATCAGCGTGTATCTCTAATCCAGCTATTTCTCTCGCACTCATAGTAGCTCAGTTACTGTGATATTTGACCTTTAATCTTGAAAGGGGGTCGCACTCGCGACAGAAGTTCGACGCGTTTCAACATTTTCGCTAGCGTTCGGAAAGCCCCAACGGGCTTTGTGTATGAGTACGTATACATGCATACGTTCACACCGAACATTTAGAGGCGTGGGTCGTCCCGACATTCGCCGGAACTGAATGTCACAAATGTCAAACGATGTTTCCTCGAAATCGTAAACAAATACTTACAAATTATGATTTCCCATGGACCTGTTAGAAGGTTTAAGGCGGCATCCTGAATTAGCCGCTTCGAAAAATCGATATTTTGAGGATTTTTTTTCGGGTAAAAAAAGCAAGTTTAGCGAAATTTTCAGATTATTTTATTACATGTCTTAACATAAGAAAACCAGTTTTATTAAAAGAAAAATATCAACAGGCAACCGACTTTTATGCACATTGGTGCCACTGCTGTTTCCATGCGGCGTGACAAATGGAGCTCGTAATTTTCATCTGAAACACAAAAACCAAAAACCATTTTAATTGTGACATATTTTTCTTCTATATGAACTAAAAAAAAACTTTACAAATTTTGAAATCTGGATGTTTTCTCGGGTTTGAAGTAGAAAATGTGCTTTTTGTGAAAAAAAATTATTTCAACTTGATAAAAAAATTGTTAAGAATTTTTTTCGACAATGTTTTTAATTCAAATAGAAAAGAAAACGATACTGAAGCGATGAAGCTTTGGTTTGTTTCAATTGGACTTCTAGTTTTTTTGTAATCAGGTACGCCAAATTAGAAAAATTGTAAAAACGAAAACTCGAGAAAACGGGCTTTAAAGTTTGTTACCTGCCCGTATACCTGCTCGACACTCCACTACGTTCAGTGCTGTATCTTTGGGAATATTCCGAATTGGGCTATAAAACTTTTGTCTAGACATTCTTACATAAATCAGGATTAGATTCAAACAATAAAAAAAAATCGATTTTTTGGACCATCTAATTCAGGATCCGGCCTTAAGTTACCGGTGGACGGCGCCAAAAACCTAATTTTCTCAAAATTTCTATTACGTATCGTCGGTCGAAAATCGGCTGTGGTAAAATTAACTCTGTGTGAGCAGTAAGGTTAAAATACGGGCGCAGTTCGAATAGAAACACGAAAATATTATTCTTTAGCATGATGTTCCGTTCGCTCGACCCCATGTTGACAAGCCTGTGTAAATATTCGAAAACGCTGAAATGGAAAGTCCTGCCTCACCCGCTGTAGACAGCAGATATTTTTCTACTGATTACCATTTGTTTCGATCGATGACTCATGATTCGTTTGAGCAACGCTTTACTTATTATAAAGACGTAAAAAGGGGGCTGGACTCGTGACTGGCCTCAAAAGACGAATCGTTTATCCCATGTGGGATCCGTATGCTGCCAGAAAGCGGCGGAACAGAAGTGTGGGGAAAGAAACGAAATTCTTATGTACTATATTGCGTTGGGTCACCAATACCATCTAAAAGTGGCAAAATATGGATGATGTGTACGAATGTATACCGCGAAAAGTTTCAAGTAGACGATAGATAATCGTAGTTATTATTAGATGGAGTAACAAAGTTCTGAGCACTTTTTTGCTTTTATTCGACGATGAAATTAACATAGGATTGTCCAATTTAGGTCAAGTATGCGCTGTTTTGTTCGATAACTTTTGACCATGTTGAAGGCAATTTCATAATTCCGCGATTGAAGAAAACTTCGTCCCTATTGGTAAAAAACTTGACCAGCTCGTTTTCACAAGCCTGTCTTGCAGTCCGCTTTGTACCCGAACCGAAAATTTTGCACATGCTTGAAAAGGGGTAAATCGCGTGGCTTGGATATACGGCAAGACGGTTAAAGATGTATGCGGATGGAACACAAACACCCTTCCAATTGGGCGTGAGATAGGAAACCCAAACTTCGAATGACCAGAAAGCTCAAAATCCTGAATTTGAATATTTTGAAAGTACAAATTTCGTAAAGTTTTGGGTTTTGTGTCAAATCAAGGGTTTAAAATTAAACTAACGAACCCAAACACATTTCCTGAATCTTTTACTGGCATGATCTTTAGGAAATGTGTAGTTTCGATATTTCAAAAATTCGGAATTTTGAGCCGTCTAGTCAATCGAAGTTCGTGTTTCCGACTCAACCCCTCCAATTGGCTAATTCTGGCCGCTTCTGTTCGATAGACTGCTTTAGTCTGATCAGTTGTTAACAGGTGAGGTACGAATTGAGTGTTTGGCTTCATGGGAGCAGCACACGACACGCTGATCGATCCAACGCCCGTCAGCGTCCTCGTGACGCATAACGAATCGTAGCGAAAAACTTTTCCCACAAGATGTGAACTATATAGTCGTACGATATGAACCGCCGCTGACAGTTCTCCACGCTTATCTTCTCTTCGACCACTTTCCACAGAGTTATCAATATTTATCTTTGCGTAGAAATAATATCTGTTAACAAGCATAGTTTTGGATCAATCAAGAACCAATACTTAGTCACAAAAATTCCCACGCATAATCATGCAAAGTATACAAATATCAACCGGCTTATCCGATTTTTCGACCCCCATATATGTGTGGTTGATTAAATTAAATACGTCAAATAAAAATCGAAGATTAGCAATGTTGTACTCTTTTACGAATTCACGATTCTGACAGACCATTGTCATATATACGCCTAATAGTACAAATTTACAAAGGCTCAGCATATTTACCAAGACAAAATAAGAATCGTTCAGCAAGTGTTTGAGGACATAGGTCAATAATGCTTTGAATGTGTGGTGTGAAGACTATCGAGTATGTAATCAGTGATGGTAGTAAGTGTCTTCTGGAAATGTTTTCTCCGAAATCCCGTGTCAAAGCTTCATCTTTGACCACAGATACGACGTGTAATATGATATTCCTCGACCTCTCTGACCCATTCTCTCGACTATAAAGCTCGACTAATCCCGGGTTCGACAGGCATTCAAGAAAAGAAAATCGAAGAGAAACACTAGTGTGAGAAGAAAAGAAAGACAAGATGTTCCCCAAATTTATGGTAAGTGAAGATATATTATATTAATCGTTACAAATGAATGTCTATCAACGATTCGATATGTCGAACTCGGGGATCGACTCAGTAGAGTACAGTTTCATTACAGTTTTCTTTTTATACGTATTGTCCAAATATATCCTTTTGCGTCACTAAAATCGAACAATATATCTGCCAAGTTCAAAAATTCGTACGTTAATGACGGTGCAAACTTGGTAGTTAGCGACAGTGAAATTTGATTGCGTCACTTATCGTCATCTTTTAAAGCGAGACGAGTTCTCAGAAGCGGTTTTGCAGTCAGCTGCCGTAGCTATTGTTTTCCTATTCTCTGTATACCTATAAATAAGCCGTCGAAAAAGTCATTCGAGAGAAGGACGGAGAAGTAGCGAGTGGGTTAAGGGGACGCAGATAATGGATTTTTCCGAGCAAATTATGAGAACTTCGCCGTATCGGCCCTCCCTTCCCCCACCGCAACGTAGCTTATCGAATCTTCGAATGCATCGATATAAAGACGCCCAACGGCTTAATCTAACGCACACTGTGGTCGGTGTAGATTCTCGTGGTGTTAGCAAGTGCTTTGTCAATTGCTATGTCGGCACCATACAGAGGACAAGGGGGTGCGTACATTTCCCATGGAAGCGGTGGTCAACAACCACAACCTATTCCGGGACAAGGACATTTGGGAGTAGCCGACCAATCCGGTTACAATCAGCAGGGTGGAGTCTACGATGACGGTCAGGGACGATTTGGAGTTGTTCATCCTTCCAGTGATTCGCAACAGCAAGGTGGTGTCTATGACGATGGTCATGGACATGGCCAGCATGGGCGATTGGGTGTTCATGGACACGGACAGCAGGGCTATGGAATTCACGTCCAGCCAGGTCATGAAATCAATCCTAGTCAACAAGGAGGCGTATACACTGAACAGGGAACCCTTGGCGGTGGCTATCAACAGCATGGTTATTGAGATTCCTCTTGGTATCTGCATCTTCCTGTCAAAGTCATTCACTTGTCTCATCGTTGATGAACGTGTTTCGGCCTCTCATACCTGATGACTGAAGATGGAACTACAGCCATTACGCATCTATGTATACATTTTCAAATATCTGACAAGTCCGAAACGAAAAAAGTCTGTATCGTGTTTTCTTCGATGTGCACTCGAGGCCCCTTCCCCAGTCAATTGGTGATCAAAGTGGCGATCGAGAACGCAATCTCGGATATTCGTATCGCTAATTTCATGCTCTCGGCAATGTACACCGGATGGCGTTATACCTTTTTTAGTTTTGGCGCCATGACGCATGTGCTATTTATAATGTTGTTTGGTTGTGCAATTAAGTTCGAAAGTGAACTTTGCAAAATTCAACTTCGATCCGTTACATATTGAGAGTCATGTAGATTAATGATAATAAAGGATGTAGTGACCTTCTAGATGAACTTGTTTTGTTTTCATTAGCCATCTGATACGTCGCAACAAAGAAAAAGTCTCGTTCGATCACCAGTCGATATTTTTATTGCGTCGTTGATACGTGCGCTACGTTCGATAAGGATAAAGTAATAGATAGTCATTCGTATCAACTTCGTGATTCATAGAACGTTGTTATTATCAGCTATGACGAAACGTCCATCGGTTTTTGCCTTTATCGGTTTTCTCGTATCAGGTTTGGTTAATTCCCAAGATTGGTACAGTTCACAAAGTTACTATCCAAGCCAATCCTATCCTCAACAACTACTACAACAAGGCGGTATCAATATAGTTGAAGGAACGATCGACCAATTGAATCGGATTGACGCCAAATGGGTCTGCACGAATCCTAAGAACGGTGACCAGGTGGGTTTTGACATTCGAAAAAGATAGCCTTCTTCTTGTTGTGAGGTAATCGATTTGCCCCTTGTCTTTCGTTCGCTCCACTTCCAAAATTGATTGATGAAGATCAACATCTCCATCAACTAGGGGTAAAAATTGTGTAATTATTATTATAATGCTATTGGCCATTTTTGAACTTATAAAAAAAACAAATAATTGCAAAAAATACTTTAATTACTTAATACCTAATGTTCAATTACTATTCTCTTAATACTTAATTTTTAATTAATTTTTTTTAAACTATCAAATAAATGATGACATTAAAATGAATGTATGCTTGAATGCTTGCTCGAAAATGCGCGAAAGCATGTCGCTTGCTTGAAATTCATATAATCTCAGAAATACGTAAAAGATTAAAAATGGTAGATTTTTTTTTCATTTCTGACGTTATGAGAATATTAGACACGGATTTTTAAAAATGTTATCATACATTTGTCAGCGTTCAAAAAAGCATCATTGTAATATTTAGAGTGCAGTGCTTTTTAAAAATGATTTGTTTTTGGAGACAAGCCTATAACTCAGTAACTGCTCAATTTCAGACCCTAGTTGAGGGTCTTTGATTTGAATAAAATGACACCTTTCAAGAAATGGTACAAAATAAATGTTTTGCATTTTATGCAAGAACGGGAGAACATCAGTTGACTTTGACTTTTTTTTCTGCAAATGAACTTCTTCATTGTTGTAGAGGATGTAATATTACTTTATTCGGAATATAACAAATGAATTATGTACATTTTTATACGTGGCGAGTTTTTTCTATTTGCAAATGCTGACGCGAAATATTCTCTATTTAAAAAATCTTTATATCCTCTTTTAGAATAATACATTACTGAAATATCAGTAACAATATCTACCGGAAAATTCCGACACGTGATCTACTAGTGATTTTATTCATTTTCTTGTATTTATTCTGAATGATTATAAGTCTTGACTATCGAGATAGCATTTCTCGAGTCCCTGTAGCACCCTTTTTGTGGAATTCCGTTTATCGACTTTCGTAACCCTTTGCGATCGGTGTCCCCGTAGCTGGGACATATTTAAATCGTCATAAAAGTCGATAAAAATTAATTAATTAACTGATAATTCACCTGGTTCGGTTGACTTACGAGATAACAAAGTATGATTGTTTACAGAAATTAAATGAAATCTACCGACCGCAAAGGGTTAAGTATCTTTAGGTTTACGTATCATGACACCAAACGATCATGATTTATTTGATTATCATTATGTAAAATCAGAAGTATTTGGTAATATATTCAAGCTTTTTATTGCGGCTCGAGTGATACCGAAGTTAAGCAGCGTCTGAAAGGGCTGATTTGATCTGCCTGTTTACTTATCGCGTCGACATATGATCAGCCATTGAACTAAATATCAGCATCAAAATGTCGTGTTCTATCAACCTCGGGGATCGAATTTTTTGAAGCGCGGTTGATTCATCGTCAGTTTCACAATCTCCTCAATCGATCGTCTCATCAGTTGAGCTACCATATTGTTTTGCATATTTTCTAGGGAATACGAAAGTTGTGGAATGTCGCAATGTCTAATGTCATTCCTAACTACTCCGAATAAGTTTTCAATGGGGTCTCCTTTTTAATCTCCACGTGATCAAATACACGGTCGCCCCGCGTTTTAAATCTTCTTACAGTTAGATAACGCTGCTGATTATTAACTGAAAATCCTAGAAACATGCCGGGTCCTTTGCATTACCGGAGATCGTCCAATCTTTAATCCAAGAAAGGTAATTCTTAAGGACATGTCGAAGACGTACCACGTGAAACACGAGTGCGAAAGAGATAGTCGAAATTAAAAAATCGCATTTTCTCAAGGACGAAACATTTTTATCGTAAAATTCAAGCATCTATTTCTGTCTCTATGAATTCTACAAAGATTGATGCTCGATTTTTCGCCTTAAACTTAATCGACGCCGAGAAAACGGATTTCGAAAATTTGTGAGGTTATGTCGATGTTCGTCGTGTCCTTAAGAGGGAGCCGCACCCGCGACAAAACTTCGACGCAGCGTCGGCTTGCGTCGGTGAAACAAAATTAGCGCGAGCTACGGCTATTTACCTACTCTATACGTACACATCGAACATTTTGAGATGTGCGCCGTCTCGACATTCCCCGGAACTAAATGTCTCAACTGTCCGACGACATTTTCTCAAAATCGTAAACATATACCTACAAATTATGGTTTCACAAGGATATCCTAAAATATGTGACAAAATGAAATGGTTGAGGTCCGAAAATACGTATTTTGTATATGGCTACGTGGTTCTTCTCCCTCCCAAGTCATGATATTAACCAAACTTTTAATTTGACATCATTTCCTGCACGACGCACGCTTGGTAATACAATCTGTAATTTTTGTTCTGATTCGACAAATTTGGGGGAGGACAACCGTTCGTCTATCAATTTGACATTGTCTCGTCAAATTTCAGGAAATTTTGAAAAGTCATTTAGGAAATCCATGGGAAACTATCATCCTTATCGGCGGACGGGGGGTGGAGGGGGTGCCCCTTAAGGAACTCTGCCACGTGTGGTTGTTTTTCTAATAGTGCGTATCGGGGTGGATCCTGCTTGAACGATTAATGACACAGGTCTACAGGGACCTCCCCCACCGAGATTTGATGGTTGATACTGATAAATTTTGGGACGCTGAATATGGGAAAAAATTCCAACACGTCCAGATTTTTTGCTATTTGATATTTTTATTTTTACCAAAATACCCTAGGTGGTCTCAGATAAAACCGTATAAAACTAATGGTAATGACTAATGAAAAAAAGACTAATTAGCTTTATTTAGGTTCTAGGAACTGCTCCTAATTTATGGTTCAATTATATTTATCTAACGCAATTAATGGCCTACAGTAATAGCTCGAAAAACCATAAAATTTTAGGTCATTTGCTTATGAGGTCGTTATTAGGGCACAATTGTAAATTTATGTAGGGCATAGTTGTGGAATCCATTTTGTAATTTATTTAATTTAATAAAAAAAAAATTTCCTTACAAAGGTGTTGTTTTTACGAAAATAAAAAAATGAGTTTTCCGGGAAAACTAGACAAGATGGCGGAAAACTGAGTTCATATTCGTAATCAGCGCACCAAAATACACTAGAATCAGTCATTGAATCTCAAAGGGGAAAATAAAAGTTAAAATTTGTAGACCTGTGTGATTATTGAGGCAACCGGACATGTGATTCCCTCAATAACTTTTATCATGAAATTGGCGGATGCGGTATAGGATGTTTCAACTCTAGCTTTTAGCTTTGCTTCATTGCGGGTAGATTCTGTATTTTTTCCCTTTTCGATACATACAACTAAAAGGTATTTTTTTTTCCAACGGGTCGGAGATACTTGCGCAAGCCGCTCTTAGAGGAGTTGTTAAGCGAAAAGTAGTCACAATTGTCGTTATCATATAGGTTTTCTCGCGAGTTTCATTGTAGCGGACGTAGTCACGGGAGTCGTTATTGCGAAGATAGCCACGGATACCATTATCGCAGGAATAGTGGGGGTATAATTATCGCGAAGGTAGTCATGGATGGCGTGATCGCGGAGATAATGTGCTCACGCCTCGCTATGTTCGGCGTTTGGAACTTTCTTATTCACCAAATTATCCTCCAAATGATATATATATGGTACATTCCATGCCGATTCGACCTAGGTTTGACGCGTCACCTCTCCGATTTGACCCGCGATTTTTTATGTTATTCTACTATCTCTGAAAGATACTCGAGAATGATTTCAGATTTTTTCAGAATGCTTGGCTTCACAATAATTTTTATAAACAAAAATTGACGCCCAAAGTTCAAATCGGAAAAAAATCAGAAAAATCCTGTGTCACATATCAAAAACTGGGAGCGTTGAAAAAAAGTGGGCGCGCGTTTCGTTTGCCTACAACGTGATTTTTTCGCAAAAAAAAAAACAAAAAAATTTTTTTATCGAATTAATAACCCACAAAACACAACAATTCTAAAAAAAAATCTTTAAAAGTTCTGGTTAACTCTACATGATGTCAGGTAATTTTTTTCCTCTTTAACCTTTTTCCATTCTTCCTCTTTCATTTCTTTTTCATTTTTTTCGTAATAAGCGCTTTGTAGGACAAACAAAACGTGCGTCCACTTTTTTTTCAACGCTCACAGTGTTTGATATGTGATACAGGATTTTTATGATTTTTTTCCGATTTTTTAATTTGCGGATTAATCTTTTGTTTATAAAAATTATTGTAAAGTCAAATCGTTCTAAAAAAATCTGAAATAATTCCCGAGGGCCTTTTAGAAATAGTAGAATAACATGAAAAATCGCGGGTCAAATCAGAGAGGTGATGTGTCAAACCCAGGTCGAATCGGCATGGAATGCCCCATATATATTGTGACGATGCATGCACCTTCACACCGTTGTTTGAAAGGGTATTTAGGGCAATATTTCGCAAAAAAAACTCTCCAAATACATCCTTGCTTTTTGAAGCTTTAGCCAGCTTTTTGGGATGCTGTCCCAATGTACGGATTCATCGTGGTGTGATCATTGGATTGCTGCACAAACTTCTACAAAAATTAAAATTTTGAACAAAGTATTTCAATTCTATACAAATTAAATTTCATCCTACGATCTGTCGGCTTTTGTAACGAGCAATACGATTCTAATTTATCGACAGATGATCTTAGGCACTGAGATGGAAAATGGAAATACCATGAATAACAATGGGTATCTACAGCAGTATATACTGACAAAAAATACCGCACCCTGGACGGTTCAACAAGCGACTAATCGTCAGGAAAAAGTACCGAGATGCGATTCTTCGCCAATGCGATCTCCGCAGGACCCTCTCCATGGAAAGCAAACGCAACATCCGGATACTGGAACTACAATCCCCGTGGTCGAAAGTAACGAAGCTCCTATCTCTCCAAAACCACTCACCGTTGAGCAAGTGAGAAAAAAATTTGCCAACTGGGATTGGACTCAGTACGTTACGATGTGGCCTCTGAGCAATGTGGCATATGGTGGCATGAGTACTACGGCCTCTGAATCTGCGAAAACGACAGCGTCTCCGTCACCCATTACTTCCGGATTCGATGGGCAAGGAGTTCTCGAACCTCGTTCTCATGCCTGATCTAAATAATGCGAATTCTCGACTTTTATGCATATATCTTTGACGATAAAGCACAAAAAAATCCAACGAACGTAAAATTTGTATATTTTTTTTACTTTGAATATTAAAAATGACACAGGTAGTGCTTTCATACGTATGACATTCTCTCATTCTAATAAACAATTAATGGATCAATTTTCGCTTATATGTTTTGTTTATGTGTATTATTTATATAAATATTGTACTATTATACGTAAAAACTTGAATATGTTCTAGTCCATCACATACATCCGGCTTATATACCTACCGTGTAACACTCCGGAAAAAGAGTATAGGTAATACAAATATTTAAAGCAAGGTAAATTGAGTAAATAAACTAATTTAGTCTGACGCATTTGGGCGGGGTTCATCACTGCCAGGTGCGTCCATGGTAATAAGTCCAGGATGCACCTGGACTTATTACACAGCCGCGAGTACTACTATTATTAAGAGTTTGTACCCGACTCCAGGAGCGAACCGTGGACCGATCGAAACTAATTCGACTTCCCCGCCAACGAACCGAGGTAGGCTAAATTGCCTTCAGCTCGATGGGGGTTTTCGTCGACGTCGACAGAAAATATTCGCCCGCTCCAGGACTCCGACGGCAAAAACTCCCAGGCGACGGAATGCCCGATCGGCGGATTTTGCGATCAGCCGATCCCTGATCAGCGAAATCCGATCGGACACATCCGTTTGCACTCGCGCGTGCTTCCACCGGCGGCACCGCACAGAAACGCATAAATGAAGAGAATATAATTTTGGCTAAAAAATTCAAAATTCCAACGTTCCCGTTACAACGTTCCCGTGGGCCGGGACGTGACACGGGCATCTCGTCTTTCACTCACAATACAATTCTGCTAAGAAAAAACGTAATGGTACAATCTTTATGGAACGCGTATGAGCATATGGTTAATAGTTTTTGAAATTATTCATCCGCCGCGTGAAACATTCTTAAGGGGTTACATCTAGTGGGGCGGAGCAGGAAACCCGAACATCGATTGACCAGAAGGCTCAAAATTTCGAATTTGAATTTACTGAAACTACGAATTTCGCAAATTGTTGGGTTTGTTTGGGTTTGTTTAAAATCAAGGGTTTAAAATCAAACTAACGAACCCAAACAAACCCAAACAAATTTCGTAAACCTTTACGAAATTTGTAGTTTCGGACTATTGGAATTCGGAATCTTGAGCCATTTGGTCAATCGACGTTCGGGTTTCCTACCCCACCCCCGTCTAGTCAGCGGCCGAAAAAAGGCCCGTTTTTGTGACTTTTTTTTCGAAAATGATTGCTGGTTTCGAACTGTTTTTTTTTCATAGTAAAGGGTATACTTTTGAATATGTATGACATAATCTTTTTATTGTGAAAAAATCATAAATGTAGCAGATGTAATAGATATCCTGGACGGCTGTTAAAAAATGACCTTCCAATGTAACTTTTACCAATCATCTGGAATAAAAAAACCGGCCAAGTGCAAGTCAGACTCGCGCACGAAGGGTTCCGTACCATTAGCCGAAAAAAAAACAAAAAAAAACATTTTTTTTTGTATGGGAGTCCCCCATAATTTTTAATTTAATTAAATTTTCATTATTTGTCATTATAGCGGCAACTGAATTACATCATCTGTGAAAATCTCAACTGTCTAGCAATTACGGTTCTTGAGTTACAGCTTGGTGACAGACAGACAGACGGACAGACAGACAGCGAAGTCCTAGTAATAGGGTCCCGTTTTCACCCTTTGGGTACGAAACCCTAAAAACCAAATGAATTAAGTTTTTGTACTGCATTATCTGGTCTTCAATCGAAGGATTTGAAAAATTGCCAATTTTTGTGAAAATGATCGCCGATCGAAAGTGAAAGTCTAGATTTCGGTCAAAAAATCACCTCATTTTCCCTGATACCAAAAAAGTATGTACCGAAAAAAAAATCCTCCGATCAAGGACTGCCTTCTGATATAAAAAAAAACAGTACACAAAATTTCAAGTAAATCGGTTCACTCATTTTTTATATATCGTAGTCACCGATTTCGTAAAAGCTGCTTTGAGAAAAACATGGTTAATTTTATACCTGGGTAGCGCGGCCCACAGACCGTAAACAGTAAAAATGACCGTAACTCGCTCAATATTGAACGGATCGATATTAAATTTTCAGGCAATATTTTTGAAATGTCATAATTTAAGAATCCGTCCAAAACGAAAAAGCGATTTTTTCGAAAATTTTGACTAGATGTAAACCCTTAAAAAAGGTGTCAGCTAACGCATCATTAATTCTGTTTCGTGTGTACATTTGGCGGGAAACATAGTGATTCGTATGTATCATCTTCACGATACCAAATTTCGATAAGTAGCACTTCTGTTTTTCGGTTTCTCCCAGTGACAACTGTCTTCTTATAAAGTTCGACGACCCCTCTTATCGCACATATCAAATAGAATTAATCGATTCGTCTAGCCAGCCAATTTAAGTGAAGTTGTAACATATCTTCATTTGAGGAATACCGTATCATAGATGTGTGTAAACGATATGGCAAATACATACTTTATTGGTATGCTGATCATGCATGACTAATGAGTATTGATATTAATACTTATAAGTTAATAAATTATATATAATTAACGTAGTGACGTAATATTTAATAGATACTTCCATCGCTAGCAGTCGAGCGATACCTATAAAACTGGGTCGCCGTTGCAAGATTAGCGATACAGTCTTGTCGAACGCTCAACGGTCGAAGGTTACAACAACTGCCCGCTGTAATATCATTGATATGGAATCGAAACAGTTTTATGCTGGTTGCTTGTGCATTTTCGTATTAGCCGGATGTTATTTACGACTAAGCGATGCCGCGCCCCCCTGTGGACCGGATCAAATGTGCGGGAGCGTTGGCGAAATGGGACTGGAAAGTTCCAGGGATGTTGTTCCACACGTGAGTTTGCAATAAAAAAGAAAATAACTAACGTTTAATAAATCATTGTATTCATTAATGAATTGTTATTTACTTACATTGGGTTTGTTTGGGTTTAATAAAACTCATCAATTTCGAAAACAGGACGGTGGACACCAAGCCATGTCGAAATCACGCATCGTAAGATGGGTGGCAGATGAAAATTCGAACGTCGGTCCATCCCCAGCCTACATGGAAGAGGAGAGGATCAGAGCTAGAATCGAAAGGGAGCGTCGTCTCAGGGAAGAGCGCCAGAGAGAACGTACAGTAGCGGTTCAGCGAAAAATAAGTTCCGCTTTGGCGAAAGAGCGTGTGGACTACGAAAGGGGCAATGCCGAATTGTGGGAGAGGTACAACCAATCCCAGAACAACAAACAAACCCAAACAAGCCCGAGACGTTCGTGAAATTGTCGATAGATCGTGATGGACTGAAATAGGGGACGGGGCGGTACATCGCTTTATTTGTTCGCCGAATGCATTTTGCAATGAAACAAATATAATTTGCATTCATGAATCAGGTTAGCGCGTTGAATCTCCTGTAATTTTGCTTGAAATAAAACATATTCGCATAAAGATGGCTAAGGGCTTTTGAATCTGCTTCTGTTGAGGAACAACAGATCTTGTACGGTTGTATCCAATATCCTGTTTAATAGATTCAAGATCTTGGATATCTGTGATTTATTAAAAGATAGATTCTCCCGAAAACAAATCCACAGTTTCACATTTATTGACGCGTAGTCATTTTTGTAAATTAAAGTTAGGTTACAAAATTGAGGAAATCTATGACCGAGGATACCCATCCTCGGTCATTGATTTCCTTGTTTTTGTAACTCCTTGTATTGCTCCTTTTTTTCATAGACCTCTACGGGCGTAGGTGCGCAGATCATAATTTTCAAGCTAGACAAAAAATGAAAAGATATTTTGAAAGAAGAAATAATAAAATTTTCCAGTGCGTAATGGCTTTTTAAGATATTCATTTTAAAAAATAGCGTTAATATGAAAATAAATTTTTTTTTTTTCTAAAAAGATCGAACGAATCGTCGTATCCTGAAAGGTCGTGGTCATATATATATATATGTGTGTGTGTGTGTGTGTGCTGTATCCCTCTTCCTTGCCTACGCCTAGCGCAATAGCACGGGATAAGGGTTAAAAAGGGGAAGTACTAGTGGAAAGGAGGATCTTTAAAGAGATTATGCGGATGTTCCAATTAATAACAAAGAATGATATTCAGATCTGTTAGTTCGGTTGACTCTTGATTTAATAGCATTAACCGATTAGGTTAATTCTATTTATTTGGAAATACAAGCGAAAATGAAATTAGAAATCAGTTCGCTTACATTGGTGAGTCATTGATGATGACCCGGTCGATTGCATATCGAGTATCGGTCGCAAAACTGGGGTGGAGTAGGAAACCTGAACTTCGAATGACCAGAAGGCTCAAAATCCCGAATTTAAATATTCGAAAACTACAAATTTTGTAAATTTTTGGCTCTGTTCGAGTTTGTTTGGGTTTGATTAAAATCAAAGGTTTAACATGAAACTAACGAACCCAAACAAACCCAAACAAATTTCGTGCTTTTGCTGGCATGACCTTTAGGAAATTTCTAGTTTCGGAATTTTGAACCTTCTGGTCAATCGAAGTTCGTATTTCCTACCCAACCGCGCAAAACTAAGGACCCTCGCTGGTGGGTCTGAAGCGCTTGCAGATGGTGTGAATAGGACGGCGCACGGTTCAATGTCACAAACACAGACAAATGGAGACAAAATTATAGTTCGTATTTACTCGGTTGCCACTTAGGCGCCTTCTTCACACTACGGCTGTGTTGCCCTGCCGCGCTAGGCTCGCCAGTGCCACGTATTATGTGACCACGGATGCTTGTCGATTTTTTGCTCCGCGCTTAAAAAAAGTACGAAATTTCAACGGCCAGGTAAGTGTGAAGTTATATGTTTGTTACAATCAAATATGTTTTATTTTGTAGCTAATTTTATCAATTTTGAGTATCTATTCGTATAATTTCATTACAAGCTACACTACGCACACAAATTAGAGGAGCAGACAAAAAATCAAATTTTCCGGTGATTTTTGACGGGCTGTTTTTAACGCAGTCCTCTAGTTTCTCAGCTGATTTTTTACGGCTTTTTCAATAATTTTTTACGGGCAAACCATTGAAATTATCAATCTCATTGTTTTTGCATAATCTTTTTTAACATTTAAATAAGCTTTACAAATTTTTTGAAGTCAAATATATAATAGTAACTTGAGCAACCCAGACAAATCCAAAAAAACTCTTTGTTTGTTTGGATTTGTCTGGGTTGCTCAAGTTACTCAGATTACTCAAAGAAACCCAAACAAATGAACTTTTTAAGAACTATACATACACACACAACACACATGTGTGAAAGCACATAAGAAGCATAAATCCGACCTCCACGTGGTATGATTTGGGTCATGAAAATGCTGGCGGTTGATATCCAAATCGACAATCGACATTTTTGCAAGAAAATAGTTTTTTCTATTTATGAAATTTTTCGACTTGATTTTTTTAATTCCCCCGTAGCAGATACAAAAATGTGAAAAAAGTTGAAGAAAAATTGATTTTTCCATTTTTATCAATATTGCACGATTTTTAACAACCAGAATCTTGCTCTTTCAATTTTTTCCTAAACTATGATCAATCGGGGAAAAAATCGCTCGATGGATCGATTTGCCGTTTCACAGGGCTATTGGGTATACAGTGAGGTGTAAGGTCCCAAAGGACCTTAACGTCCTGATCAATATTTGTGAAGATGCGGTTGATTTACCAAAACAAAGGAAAAATCCGATTTTTCGTACTGTTTTCAAGTCGATATTGTTGATGGAAACAAATTGTTTTTCTTAAATGTTTTGATAGGATTTCATAGCACATTTATTACCGGTTAGGAAACTGTCCTTCTATTTCCTGTATGATTATTGGTTGCTGAGATATCAATGGTTGAAGGAAAAAAGATCTTTTTTCATTTAACATCGGATATCTCCGCGAAAAATGGTCATAGACACAATCTAAAAAGAGGAAATTGAAGCTGAATAAACAGCCTATCCGGTCCATATGATCGTTCAATCTGAATACAAATTTCCGAGGCCGTGGAGTAACGAAAAGAAGGCTAAAATTTTTGAAAAAAATGTTTCTGCGCTATTTCTTTAGATTGCATAAAAAACATCGCTCCTTAAAATGTTTGGCCAGAAGATTGGAAAACTATAATCTTGGAGCTTTAAAAAGCTTATCATCATCCCGATACGATTATTTTTCAATTAGATACAGCCCGTCAAAATCACCGGAAAATTTGAAATTTTTGTCTGCTCCTTTAATTTATGTGCAAAGTGTAGATTCAAGTTACCATTTAATTCAATTTCAAGATAGTGGTATGCGGGTAATCAGAGCTTATTAGGCAATTACCCCATATGCATTTTAAAATGTTTTTTTTTTTCAGATGAAAAAAAGCCAAGGAAAAGGGACCGCGTCATTACGAAAGTGTCTTGGACTGTTGAAAGGTTGGAAATGCTGTCAGAAAACTTCGGCTACTTAATAACTAAGTAGCTCCTATTACACATATGGGAATTTAGAGGTTCTTATTTACCGCAAAGTCGGGTAATATGAGCGATTCTGTTTTTTTAAATTATTTTTTTTTTAATTTATCTGCTGCCGAATGCCTAATAATGTAACGTTGACGCTGTGATTAAATGATAGTCAAATGAATAAGGACTTAGTTTCTAATAAAAAGTTCCTCAAGTATACATAAATTTGCTTTTTATTGAACTTTTTCCTTAGTAGGCTCCAATTCCCCCCTGCTCCCCTATGTGTATTGAGCGGAGACAATTTTTGTACAAAAAATGAATAAAACAGTATCGATTTTTAAATGATTACAACGAACGCATTAAACTGTCGTAGCGATCTAACGGTCGCGAGAACCAAAGCTAACCATGGGGGGAATAAGCAATGAATAGAACTAAAATAAAATTTGGTCGTCAAAAAGAATTAGTTTTCGCTGCATTCCAATGATACAAACTGGAACGTCATGAATAAAGGTATTGGCAACCCGCGAAATAACAGACACTTTATGCAAGAGTTATGACGGTCCAAGCCGCTAGCACAGTTCTGGAATTGGAAGTCGTTGGTTCGCTCGGGATGTAAGGTAAAAATGTTAATAAGGCGGAATATGTTCTAACTCCATAAATGTATATGCAAGGACATGAACAGTGCATATGGAGGAAAACACTACTATCAACATTAGCTGCCGTTGCGCAGGCCAGTCTGCCCCATTAAAAAATCGACCACAGACACAACGCTGATCCGGTTTTGAACTGGATTGGCAGCAAATTCTCGGACTTTTTTTACTTGACTCGGCAAAATGTTTAAATCCGGTCCGAACATAGAATACTCAGCTGATGGTCGGCAGCTAGTCATGGTCTAGGCATTGCAGCCAACATGTGGCCATGGGTCTGTTGCGCATCGAATGCCTTGTCCAATTGTTTTAGCCGAGCATTGGCCAGGCAAGTTCGAAACTGAAGCAACGGTCGGTCGATGCTTTTTTTCTGCATTAGACATATTCCCGATCACTCCACTCATTTGAAAATTCCGATCAACTCCACGAAGTTGAATGAATTTTGCGCAAACATATCTCGGGAAATTCGGATTGCTTTTTTAACACTAGTATGCCAAGAATACGCATAAAGTGGGTGAGACTACTGGGGGCCATGATACGGAAATTCGTTGTTTTGTAGACGTCTCAGTTCTTCTGTACCCCTTTCTTGGTTTCGACGCTCCTCCGCCATATTGGCTCTCACTGACAACCGTGTCGTTACTTGTTGCATATGCTCCCGCTGCTGTCGCTCCCTTTCCCACTCAGGACCAAACCGTTCGTCGTTAAGCCTTGCCACTCGTCGTGCGTTGGCAAGTCGCAGTTCTGCGAGTTGCCTTCGTCTTTCCCGTTGCGCTAGAAACAACTGTGCACAACTAGGCTCTTTGGACGGTCTGTCAAGCGGGGTCAATCTCGGTACACGTGATTTTGCTGCTCCACGAAAACCATCCTGGAATTAATTAAAGTGTCGTTTTAGTTTACTCATTTATATCACGGTTGAACGCAAAGTATCCCCATTAAGTATTACCACATGTATTTACATTACACAGGTCGGATTCTGTAAAAATTTTCAAAACGAAAGATTTTTCCTTTCTCTCTAAATCACCGATAAGTTATCCTCGTATATCTTAAGTGTTAAGAGTAAAAGCTAAACACTCCAAAAGAAATACGAGGCACTTCTTCGAGAATATATCGAGCTTGTTTCATCAGTGCGTGAACCGTAGTCCGCTGATCATTATAAACTAGAGTGGGTGGGGTAGGAAACCCGAATTTCGATTGACCAGATGGCTCAAAATTCCGAATTTTAATAGTTCGAAACTAACAATTTCGTAAACGTTTACGAAATTTGTTTGGGTTTGTTTGGGTTCGTTAGTTTGATTTTAAACTCTTGATTTTAAACAGACCCAAACAAAGCCAAATTTTACGAAATTTGGAGTTTCGGTAAATTCAAATTCGGAATTTTGAGCCTTCTGTTCAATCGAAGTTGGGGTTTCCTACCCCACCCCAACTGGAGATACATAAGACAACTAGATATTTAACGAAAAGTAGGCAGCATCCACGAAATCATAAAGACATCCAGTCTCATTTTTTGATATATGAAAATGTGAGTATGAAAATAACAAACCTGTTCCTCGAGTCCAAATTTGACGTCTTTTCGTGCTAGTCCACTTTCATTCTCGTATTTTGGGATGTCCTGCCTATGAGCGTGAATCTCGACCATTCCGACGATCAGAAACCAAACGGCAATGAGACGGTATTTTCCCATTTTGACGGTACTGTAGAATTACAGGGATCGTGCGATAGTTCTCAAACTTAAATTCGGGACTGTTCTCAAACTAACAGGTAGCGCCTATCTTTTATATAGGTTGCTCGTTGTTAAAAACATCTAAGAATATTCCATGCTATTGTCCAAAGTATTAATTTACTCAGGTGCTTCACTCGCTCTTTCGAAACTTGATATTCTTCGATACTAGAAAACTTATTATTTGTATTCCACAATAAGTATGTAACTTACGTCATTGGTTTTTTTATCGTTTCTGCTATATTGTCCTCGGATTATTTTCTTATACTCGTTATCTATGTAGTCTATTCGTTCAACTGCCGATCGTTGTATTTACTCAGAAATCGGATGCAAATAATTCTCTATTAGCTTTTTCGCTCTACTGTCAACACCACTATTATTATTTCTTTCGCAACTTATTCCCACTATTTTTAAAACGATACTACCGAAAAAAATGTACGTCCTACTACCCAGTTTATACATTTTTTAACTCCTATGAAATACAACACTAATATGACATATCGTTGAGTATCGGCTCTATTTTAGACTACTAAATTCGTAGTTTCTCCATGCCGTCATAATCTTTAAATTTTTCGCAGTACTTCAAAGTTAAAAGTAGCAAGATGGATATGCTTTCTTATCTCTTCATATATGTATTTGTGTACAGTGTCCGTGTATATAAAAAACGCGCCCGCAAATGCTCGCAAGCATTCGCATGTATGTATGCATTTTCGCGTTTTGGGGATTTTTGTAAGATAGTGAAATAAGGGTCATGAAAAAACAATACAATGCAAATTCTTTTAATTCCAAACGTTTGCCAGGTTTGTCAACAAAATAAGGTGGTTTTTCAAATTTCGCGGGCTATGTACGTGAAATTAGAATTTTCGCATTTTCGCATTTTTCGAATGCGAAAAACGCATTCGATTTGCTTTTTTCTTTTGTTATGTTGGTGTACATATCCCAAAAAAATGTTGACATTACCACCCATTTTGCATAGTTTGTTATTGATGAATATAAAGGTTATACGTGTTTTTGTGTGCTGACAATTTATTACTATCGAAAACGCTGAAGTGCCTGTTCACACATCGTTGCTTGTTCGTGATTTGTAGGCCAAAGAGAAAACCGTAATTTCGTCTCAGCCACCTTATTTACCGGATTTGTCCCCCCTGCGACTTTTTTGTGTTCCTAAAACTTAACGCTCTATGAAAGGACGGAGATTTTCCACAATCGAGGAGATAAATACTGCATCATTGGGAAAGGTCGTATACGTACGTATACGTACATACGTACACACCGAAAATTTCGAGATGCGCGCCGCTCCCGACATTACCCTGAACTAAATGTCACAAACGTCGGACGATATTTTCTCGAAATCAAAACAACAAAAAATTTGACAAAACGTCACTCTACTTACCTTGATATGAAAAAAATGCACGAACAAAGACAACAAATGTATTGTTATTAAATTGCATAAAAAACACGAATGAGGGATGGAAGGGAAAAAATTGAGAAAAGCGCAACCATTCTGTCAAAGATGACATCCTAAATAGTATCGTATTGACTTCAGAATAGTATATCCTAATCACGCATGCTTGGATTAGAAAAACTTACGGTTTCATCGCGATCAGTATAATTTTTTTTAGTGTATTGATCACAGCTGACAGGTCTAATGACTCATGCTAGCTATTTGGAAAAGTTTTTTGACGTCATAATAAATATTTACATACCGATCATAAAAATAGGACAGAGATTAAGAGATAAAAGCATGGCTGACTAGTGCTATGTTTGTCTGGCTCCCCCGACTAAGTCGCAGCGAGTATTCTAATTGCTACGAACATGGAGGCGACTAGTGAACTACCCAAGTCTCTTCGATAAACTACCTTCCCCTCCCACTGGAGTTTCCAGACTCGTATGTAAAGCCGTGATCTACTTCTCCTCTCTAGTCTCCCTGGAAGAAAGAATTATTTGTTCTGTCTCCATCACAAATAGCTCACATCTCGCGGTGATGAGAATGAAAAATAGAAATTTCATACAAGTGTTATGATGGTCCAAGTAGCTAGCGCGCACAACTCTGGAATTGGACGTCGTTAGTTTGAACCCGATTTTTTTTTTTTGAAAAGATTGTTTATTTACCGACAAGCTGGTACATATAGGGGAATTGTGCTTAAGATGACATACTTTTTGTTTGGAGCCAAATATTTGCTCATTCAAAGGTGATAACAAAAATTGAAAGGGTACACATTAAAAACGTTTATATACAAAGCATACAAACATATCTTAACGCTTAACTAAATAACAAAACGGAAATGAAATAACAAAAACACTAATCATGTCGAAGCGGGTAAGATGACACACGTCAGTCTATGTTGACATAGATTAGTTCTCAGTGCATAGTTTGCATATGAACACCTTCTTTCTTGCTGAACCGCCAGCACATTGAATGTGGAACCATCGCTTACAGAATTGGAAACATACCCAATGCTCTCCTTGCTTCGATTTACTGTAAAACTCGTTGCAACAAAGGCATGCAGCATCTAAATCGTAATTATTGATGACTCAGATGCTGCGTGCCTTTATTGCAGCGAGTTATATAGTAAATCGAAGCCAGAAGAGTATTGGGTATGTTGCCAATTATGTA
>JAPYZJ010004329.1:0-13930 GCA_030522765.1 Ophioninae sp. B BG-2022a | reverse complement strand
TCGCACAATCTTGCAGGTCACTCTCATACGCATCCCAGTCCACATTCGTCAGCACCCTTCCATTCCCGGCCGCTCTCTCATCCATGCCAGCATTCTCACCCAACACACGGATCATGATCACATTGTGATCACTAATCCCCCAATCATTCCTCACACACTATTCATACCGGCACCCCTCATTTACACCATTCACTACAGTCACATCAATATCGCTCTTACCAGTCGGAGCATCAAACGTAAACCATTCACTCGGCTCATTCAATACAATCGTATCATTCATTAACATCCATTCCTCCAGGTACTTACCACGTCCGCGGGTGATCGTTCCCTCAATGTCCTCCTTGGTGAACCACAAGGGGGACGCCGCATTCGCATCTATGCCAACGAGAAGCCTCCTGCCCCTCGCGGCCACAGGCACCCTGTCCATGTACGCCAGGTAGGGCTCGAGATCGGCCCCGCTCTGACAGTACACGGACACCACAAACAACTCACGAAAGCCGCCCTTCAGCCATACACACACACCCCATTCATTCGTACATTGGCCTAACACACACAGATTCATTCGTCCTATCATTCACCACAATCGCTGCTTTCACCACTTTTCCCTAATTCACATACACATTCATAGCCACAGGCAATCCAGACACTCTCCCACTACATATATACGGTTCCTGGAGCAGCGCCACACTCACATCACGGTCACACAGACACTCACCCAAATCACACATAACCGCATACTCGCGCTGGCAGTTCCCCTGCACGACATTCATACACTCATCCATTCCAGATTCACGCTCTCTCCCTTTCAACCGCACACACATACTCTGGACATTCGGGTGCCAGAACCGAGTGTTCGCATGCATCACTCCTCAATTTACAATTACGACACACACACGACCCTTGCATTCTTTGGCCAAGTGCCCAGTCTCTCCACGTCGCAGACATAGTCGCTCCTTCATTTAACACTCACGCAGCATGTGGCTATAGGCATAACACCCACGACACAAATTCACAAACTCACGCGCACGCAACGCCTTCCAGTCAACAAACACACGTCCTTCCTCACACACAATCGCTTCGGTTTCCGGGCTCACCTCAATCACAACGTTGCCGAAGGCCTTCTTACCAGTTCTATTCACTACTCTCGCGCTCTCTTTAAACTCACTCTCACTCATTCTACCTGTCAGATTCCCTTCATACACTTCAGTCATTATGCGTTCATTCGGGAATTGATTTTCTACGTCGAATATCAACAGCTTCGGCACGATCTTTTTCGGCTGATCTACCTTAAGACCCGCCTCCGAGAACTTCTGACACTCGCGCAGCACACGCACCTCATCCTCACTGATGATCTCGATCACCACTGCCCCGCTCCTTGTCTGACGTATTGCACGCACACATTTACTCACGTCCTTCATAATCCGCTCTTTGACCTGCTCAATTGTCATCACGGCTGCACCATCCTTTGGTCTTACTACGACTGCACACGAATTCACGCGTTTCTGCTTCGGGCACTGGCCCGTTGCACTCGCAGACATACGCTCGCTCTTCCTCATACTCACAGATCCAAGTCCCGTCACGCTTGCGTACGATCTCGGAACATCCACTCTCGGTTCGGCCATTACATCCACTTCCATCCTTTCCCCTTTCACATGCTTTCTTTTCGCACTTCTCGAGCCTTTCTAACAACCGCTCATTGCGCGCCATCATCACTTTCATTTCCTGTTCATATTCACCCACGCAGTCCAACACAAGTTCCGAAGCACCCTTCGAAACCTTGCTGCTCTCCCGGAATAAGAAACTCCGCAGCCTGCTACCAACGCGCCGCATCGCCGCCAGCCCATCAGCGCAAGCACTTTCTCCCTCACCACCCTCTCGTGCCGCTCTCTCCTCATCCGCCACGCTTCCCTCTCTCGTCACTCTCACCCCATGCACCTCGCTTCCCTCTCTCGCCGCTCTCTCGTCTTCCACACCCTCGCACGCTTCACGCTTCCGCCGTTTTGCGAGGGCACTCGCCGTGCTCGCTGCCCTCCCGACGTCGCGCACCGAACTGCACCGAACCGCAACGTCCATCTTCATTTCAAATTCCAGCTCCTCTCTGGGAGCCGGGACAGCGAAGGTCGCCTCATCCGCCGTTAGACGCGTCATTCGCACGCAAGCGCTCGCACCTAACCTGCCTCTCGGAGCGGAGCGATCCCTCGCACATCCTCGGCCGACTATTCGCTCGCTCGCCAGCTGGCTTATCCGTTCGCTCGCTCGCTCGCCCGCACGCACGCCATCACGCTCGCTCGTCGCCTCCTTCACAGGCTCCTCCGCTCGCTCGCCGGACGCTCACCCACCCAACCGCTCGCTCGCACGCTCGCTCGGTCGCACTCTTCCGCCTCTCCCTCATCTATCCATTTGTTTCGTTGGTTTTTGTTTGTCGTATCCATTTTGTACTTACTCCCAGTGCCGCGAAGGACCGGGAAACTATAAAGGGGTCGACTTATACGTCACCCGACCCATACGCCCTTAGACCTGGGAAGACTAGATACAACGGGGAGCGCCAGGTACCCGAGGTTGGTGAGTTATTGACTGAGCCTCCCCCTCAGCCACTACCCCATCGCCGCACACCGAAGCTTGAGGTTAGGGATTTTTTATAGAGGTTGTCATCCACGCAGCCCGGGTAATTAAGCCAAGGCCCCCGTTTCTACAGAACGCCATGTACCACCAACGCCCGAATGGCAGTATCCCGTGCAGGCACGGGAACACCGCTCGCCAGACGCCGGCGGGTCGTTGCGACGCACCACAGATTTACGGTATATTTGGCAAAGGACCCCGGGAGCGCCAATTCCCATACTGCACTGTCGAGAAGTGACCGCACAACAATTGGGGTTTTGTGCAACATTTAGTCTGGCCGCTCACTGTGAACCTGCCCAACATGGTAGGACCTGCCAGGGGCCGAAGCCCCAGTCGGTATTGCTCCACGGATCATCGCGGCACGCAAGCCCACTCCAGCCCCCCACTCCCGAACCATCTAGAGAGCCCCCGCAGCCTGAGTCTCCAGACTCAGGCGGGAGTCCCGCGAGGAGATCAAGAACGCGTCGTCAGCGTAAGCAACGGCCTCGATGCCAGAATCCTGGAACCGCCGAAGCAGGGGATCCAGAGCCAGATTCCAAAGAATTGGCCGCGACATCGACTCCTGCGGGCAGCCCCGCTGGATATCCAGCTCAACCCGGTCATACCGGGAGGCCATAAAAGCCCGACGACCGCTGAAGAAACTCCGCCAGACGCCCAATTCTGGGCATTCGGCGGTCGCCAGAATCCCAAGGACCGTGTCCCAGCTCAAGTGATCAAATGCCCCCATGAAATCCACAAACATGACGAGCACGTATTTGTGGGGGGACTTTTCAACCACCCTGATCGTCGTTTGACACGCATCCTCGGTGCTCCTGCTGGCCCTAAAGCCGAATTGCCAGTCGGCGAGTCCGTGGACGTCTCTGCTCTCCAACTTCGCCACCAGCACCTGCTCGAACAGCTTACCCAGGGCCGACAGGAGACTGATCGGTCGGTAAGACCCAGCCTCCGAGGGCAGCCTCCGAGGGCCTTTTAAGATAACCACGAAACGGGCGATTTTCCACTGAGGCGGGAACACTCCAGCTTCCAAGCACCTGTTCTACATGGCGAGGGATAAGCCCGGCACGAACGTAACCATCGCCCGTACCATGGGGACGGTAATCCCATGTGGCCCAGGTGTAGTACCGACCTCCATCCTCTTCAAGGCGCGCCTCAATTCGGCCATCGACACAGGGGCAGGGGGCTCGGGCGCCGGGCCCGCCTCGCGAGCCGCCTCGCCGAAGTGAGTTCCCGACACCGCCATCGGGATCTCCTTCGCGGTTGCGCCCGCCGCCGCCAGCCAAGACTCATTAACACCCAGAATCAGGGATGGCACCGCCACGGCAACGGCGACGGGCTCGCCGCCGGCCAACGCGTCGCGGTCCAGGCTATCCGCACACTCCGCGAGGGCCGCGCCGTACGCTCCTCAGTCCACTTAGACGGTCCGCCACCTGTAGACAGGGAGCGGAAGATCGGCACCTCCGTCAACCCGGAGAAGGGTTGCGCAGATCGCGTTGTGGCCCGTGTTCACCAGATCAGGCAGGATCTCCCACCTGATCCGATACACCCCCTCCACACCCCTCCACAGGGTAACATCGACATCCGACGAGCCTGTAGCCCCGTCGAACGTGAACTCTCGCGACGGCTCGTTCAAGACCTACAAGTCGCAAGCGACAATGAAATCCTCGAAGTCGCGGCCCCTCACCTCGCTCTGGTGAGGGGCCGCGGTGAGGGGCCGAGGGGCCGCTCTGGTGAGGGGCCGAGGGGCGCCTCTGGCACTCCGGTGGAGTGCCAGAGGCGGGACACGGCGTTCGCATCTATGCCTGCCAATACGGGCGCCACTCGCAGCCGGGTGAAAACCCAATCCATTTAAAGGAGATTGCCGTCGAAAGGCACGCCGTGCCGGCAGTACACAGAGCATAGGTGGAAAGTACTAAAAACGCCGCGTACCCACACTGTCGCACCCGATTCCCCGCCAGGTACGGTGACCGCCGTCGCGTCCAGTGACGCGTTGGCTAGAACGACGGCAGATTTGCTGTCGCCGCTCTGGTAGACCCGCATCCACGCCGGGATCCCCGCCACGACCCCGCCCGCCAGTAGGTAACGTTCTAGCAGGAGAGCGGCGTCATAGCCATCCTCGACGAGCACCTGGCCAAGCTCAGCCATGACCCCGCGCGAACGCCGTCTTTGTCTTTGTTCTCCAAGTGACGAATTAATTTGCTCTGCATTTTTTTGCAATACATGCAATACGATGTTCTTTTTGAAGCTTTCAATTCGCCAACTGTGCAAACAAACATTTGCGCATCGTCACGCGTCGATTTTCCTTGAATGTGGACAATTAATGGCGATAAAGTCTCGGACAAGCTTTGATATGAATCCTTTCTGTTGCTGACGTCGTTAGCATTTCCGTCGACAGTGCTTGCGTCTGAGTTATTTTCAATGTCGCTCTCTGCTGGCTGGTACTCGCTGTCATTGGCATCATCTTCATCACCATCGGCTATAAGAAGACACCGTGAACAGAATCGATGCATACAATAATTTGAATGGAAACATTGTATCATTGTTAATACAAAAGTGATTCTTTTCGGGTGAATCTGCTTTGGTTCTCTAGAAATCGTAAGTTTTGTTCACTTGCTGATCATTTTCTCGAAACACATCTAGCGTAATATTGAACGTAGCGTCATTGTGATGTTCTTCATCGGAAGCATCGTTCGGATTTTGCAAGTTCTCTGAAAAATAGTCGTGTTAAAAGAAAAATTAATTATTATTCAAATAAGTATTCGGCCACGCATTGTTATAGAGTTTTTGTAGTATAGGGATGCCAAATAGTCGCTTCAAAATAAGTCGTTCATAGGAGAACGATTACAGGAGAATATGAGGATTTATACGAGCACGCATACGCGACAAAATATTGAGTGAAACTTTTATGCCTCACGAATTCATTATAAGAAAAAGAAAACTAAAAAATAGCTTAAAAATTACGAAGGGAGTACCTAATTGAATATAAATCACAATACCATTTCCATTGCGTCTATCCTCGTCGTTCGGCGTACTAAACAAAACTGGTTCCCCGAGAGCTCGATTCAAGTCTTCTACATTTATTGTTATGTCGCATCTTTCATCGTTTCCTGATAGTTCCACCGGATTTGTCACATCTGGTGATGCCGAAACCTCACTACTCGGAAACGTTTTCGGGATAATCTGGTCCAATAAGCCCATGAGCATAGAATTGTTTTTTTATGGATGAGCTAAAAAGATCTGAGTCTTTGTTAGACATCGCATAAGTCACATCTCCTTTATTGAGTTCGGAGCATTCCGCAGGTAAGACCAATGGACCTTCTTGAGCCTCGATACTTTTGCACGGGGAACTTTCTTCGTCGGTTGAAAGTTCGCGTGCCTCGTTGTCATTTTTTATCCTTTCGAGGACTTTGTTGTCGCCTAGAAATCCGGAGTATGAATATTATTTCGGGTTCACCAAAAACTTATAATTGAATATGAAAACGTTGCACACATATTCAATTGGGGAAAAAATTATTCCGTGATTACAATGACAGTATCTATAACTATGAATACGTGTTTTATGTAAGTAAACTCTCGAACATTCTTCTATGCAACAATTTTGTATTCTGATTTATCTACTTCATGACATGTATATATCATGATATACATATTTCGTAAAGTACAAAGTATATTCGTCAAATAGATGCATCGGTGGTTGCGGGAACCATCTACCTTTTTTATTTTACTTTTTAAGTATTGTTGATTAGTTTTAAAGAGCTTCAGGAATACGAGGATGAGGCAGGTGATTATAATAAATAAATAACAATGGCTGATAATCTCAAATTACTTTAATCGCAGAATTGGCTTAAAGAATTGTTTGATATTACCTAGTAAAGTAACGATATAATAAATTGTTCATAACTACAAATATACGTCTTCGAGCACAGTGCTCATGAAATATTGGTCGTCGCAGGTCATATAGGTCTGTAAGAAGGGAGCTAAACGTTATCAGAACCGACTGAACGAAGGGTGCGCGAATGACAGCCTGATTGATCGGTGTTGTTAGAGTAACCATAGAATGATTCCGTTGAAACATATTTCTTTATAGTTTTCAAAATATCAGTCTGAAGATCTATTTCCCAATCCTCGTGGACTCTTTTGAAGTGTGGCAATAACGCAAACAGAAAATTCAGATCCGGCGCACGATCGTCCTCCTGTTTTCGCTGCAAATCGACTCTGGTGTTTCTTAAAACGGTTTCTTCAGCTAAGAATGGGTACTTTTCTGACTGGTGTTCAATTTGCTTTTTCGTGACGAGGACGGGGCCAAGTTCATGCCGCGTTGAATTCAATTCTAAGCATCTTATTTCAGTCACATCGGACAAAAATGAGAGTTGATGATAATTCTCATATTCTTTATGTGCAGCTGAACTTTTCTTAAAGTTCTGTTTCTTGAACTTTTCTCGGTTGAAACGAGTTCTCAAATTTTTCCAACGTGTTTGTAGTTTCGAAACTGAAATTTGCAAAGATAGAGGAGATATAAATATGCGAGATCGTATCTATTTATCAGTCATAACTAAGATCTAGCATTTTTTAAATAACAATCATAAGTATTTCACTCCCTAAAACTGAGTTGCATTTTGTAAATTTATAGTCTCTACATTCTTTTTACATTTATTTCGAAAATTTTATGCATCGCTACTTCGATTGAGAGCCGACGATTTGTTTTGTTAATTCATTATTGTTAAAGAAAAAAGAATTCATCTCGTGTACTTATTCCTAAATAGAATAATGAAAAATCTTACCTATTTTACTTTTTACGATGGAATCTAAATTTCCGAAATTGTCTTTCCATTTGGTGCACACTTCGTCCCAGGCTTGTAGTCTTCCAGCGTGATTTACGTGCTCGGCATGCGAGTCCCAGATTACGCGGTGTTTACGGATTTCTTCGATTAGATCTTCAGTTTTCATTCCGCAATTCTTTACTGGATTTTTTTCCGTTAAATGTTCGTGCGTAGGGAAGTTGAATGTGTTGGAAGAATGATTCGATAAGCGAGGATGCGAGGGAGGCAGAAAGATCGATTGATGCGTCGTGGTTGCGTATGTCGCGAACCGACTATTTGGGGAAACTGATAAAAATACGCAAGTTTGTAGTTGCGGCAAACTAGAGTTACCTCAGCTAAAGTGGTGGCAGCTCTAGGAGTCGGGGTTTAGCGCTTGATATGCTACAACTTCACTTTAAACAACAACCAGCTTCGGCAACTAGAGTTACGGGAAGGTAGTAGCTCTGATCCCTTAAACTCGTGTAGAGTTGCTGGAATGCGTAACCTATAGTTGCCGAGACTCGTCTAGAGTTGCTGGAACGTGGAAGCTCTAGTTGCTGAAACTCGTCTAGAGTTGCTAGAACGCGGAAGGTTTAGTTGCCGACACTCGTCACTAGATTTGCTATGTCAGCACTATGGCACTGCGAAGACGGACCAATTGCAGTTAGACCAACTTTTTATAAGCTTTTTAAAAGCTTTCTAGTAAGTAGGAGACGACGTTCACGGTTGTCGCAATTTTCATATAATCGCGAGTCGCAGCAATCGTTTACTCCGTCTTTCAGGTGCTAAGCAGCTACGGAAACTTGCAGAAAAAGTTGTCGATTGCTCCAACTAAGTTTGCTTATTTTTTGCATCGTCTATGACGATTTTCGTGTCCTAAGCTCACTAATTCAAGAACTCACTTCAAAACACGGAAATGATAATTGCTAGATGCTATTGCTATTACTATTGCTATTGCAAAATAAATCAATAAAAATATAAAATTATTGAATAGAAAATTGTCCGAGTATCCACTTATAGAGGACACGAACCACAAGTTATGGCGATTTCTTCAGATAGATACATCGGTGGTTGTGGGAACTACTTAACTTTCCTACTTCTGTTACAGTAAGTATAATTGATTAGGTTTTAGGTATAAACTGGAAGGAACAGAGGAGAGAGGGGCCGTAAAAACCTGAAAGGGTGTACAAGGTGCAATAACTGATTTTAAGTTTCAGGTGCTTTTAAGGATACAACAATGGGACCAAAAATTATAATAAATAAATCAAGATTGCTTAGGTACTATTATATCAAATTATTTTAATAGCAGAATTCACATACAGGACTGATTATTGTTAAATCGTAAAGTAACAACGTTCTTGGTTAATATTTCACAAATTTAAAAAGACGTTTTGAAGAAGATCCGATGCTATTGACGTATTTGTGGCCGCGGGTGATATCGGCTCGTAATCAGGGGAAGCAATGTCTTCTGGATCGCATAAACTATAGGTGAGCGAATGACTGCCAGATGGATATGTGTTGTCCTGGTTACCATACAATGAGTTCCTTGGAATGTATTTTTTGATAGTGTTCAAAATATCACTCTGCAGATCTAGTTTCAAATCCTCGGGGACTTTTTTGAGGTGCGGCACTAACGACAGCAGAAAATTCCGATCTGGTTCACTATCCTCCTCCCGTTTCTCCTTCAAATCAACTCTGGTGTTACGTGAGACTGAGTCCTCGGTTAAGAATGAGTCCTTTTCTGGCTGCTGTATAATTATTTTTTTCGGCTCAACGGCGGGGCCAGGTCGATCCCGCGTTGAATTCGGTTGTGAACATCTTATTTCGGTCTCATCCGATAAAAATGAGAGCTGTTGGTAATATTCGTATTCTTTACGCGCAGCCAAACTATTTTTGAGGTCCCGCTTCTTTAATTTTTCTCGATTGAAACAAGTCCGTAAATTTCTCCACCGTTTTTGCAGTTCCAAAACTGACAATTAAAAAAAAAAACAAAATATATGTACATACGAGAGCACGATTGTCTTTAAATAATAATATAAGAATACAGTTTTTACGTTATTGTTACTCGTGTATAAGTGTTCTATTTATATATTATTTGTATATCATTGTATCATTGTATCGTTGTATATAATTCTAATATTGTATATTATTTGCTTACAATGATCTATGCTTACTGTTGCGGATTCCGCGTTGTCTCCTCGGTTTAAATTTCTTATAATCACCGGTCGAACCTTCTAAAGAGCTCTAGCGGCTTCCTTTTCGTCAAGGACGAGCCCCGCGCTGGGGGGGAGAGGGTCGCGCGACAATGAGTGTGACTTAGATCGGTATCGACCTCCGCGTGAACTAGATCGGTATTATAACTTCGGACCTCCTTAACGGTTATTTTAAGTTCGGATCTCCTTAACGGTTTTAACTCACGGATCTCCTCAAGTGGTTTTATCTCTCGGACCTTCTCTCCTACTTCTTCGCTACGGACAATTCTATTTATCGCGGTTTAATCACCGGTGCGAACCTCGAAAAACACGCGGTTTCGTCACTTACGGGGCACTGGCCCACGAAAAGCGTGCGGTTATACCAGTTAAGCATTTGTTAGGATTGCAATCTTCAGCGTACTCATTTGTATAATGAATGAGGAAAAAGAAGACGAGTTCGTAGAATTCTCGAATCTTCCAGTGGCGTGATCCCCCCCACTGACTCTATTCCGAAACACTTACGAATCGATGATTGTACTTTTTTATCAGTCAATAAGTAAAGTTCACCATTTTTCAACAATCATAATTAATAATTGACTCCTCAGCAAAACGATATATTTTGTTATTTTCGAATCATTAATTTTAAAAGAAATTTGCAAATTGTTTGCATCGAAATTCGGATTGATAGCAGTCGATTTTTTGTATCACTTAATTATCATTAGATATATTAATAAATGGCATTAGTCATTGTATTAAACATTGTTGAAGATGTTTGAATGATATACAGACAAAACTGATTAAAAATACGCAAAAGGAATTCAAAATTTATTAGTTGGCGAATTTCATGGCATAATTTAATAATACAAATATTTATTTTTATATATCTGTTCGTAAATTAAATTATTAAAATTCTTACCAAATTTACTTTTCTCTGTGGAATCTAGATTCTCAAAATTGTCTTTCCATTTTCTGCCAACTTTTTCCCAGGCTTTCAGTCTTTCAATGCGATGTGCGTGTTCGGCGGAGTTCGGATCCCAGATTGCACGGTGTTTGTGGATTACTTCTATCAACTCTATGGTATTCATTTCAGAATTCTTTTGTGGATGTTCTCACATTGCAAACTTGTACGTAGGCAAGTTGAACGTGTCGGGAAAATATTTCCGTAATCGAAGATGCGGGAGAAAAATCGCTAAATACACCGTGGTTACGAATGGCGAGAACTCGTCATTTGAGGGACTACTACAAATTTGCGAATTGCTGGTTGCCGGAATTCGCCGCTAGAGTTGCTTCAATGTTTGTTGAGCCAGTGATTTTAGTTGCCGATACAAGTTACTGATTCCACTAACATTGTAGCAACTCTAGCGTTTCGGCAACACCAGTTTTCGAAACTCGTCACTGGAGTTGCCGAAACAAGTTGGTATTTTAACTAACGTTGTAGCGACTCTAGCGTTTCCAGGTGTCGGAACTCATCACTATAGTTGCAGAAACATGGCAGCTCTGGTTGCCGAAATTCGCCGCTTGAGTTGCCGAAATTCGCCGCTCGAGTTGCTATGTCAGCACAGCAATCCAATAAACATCCAATATGAGATGCTTCGTTACAAACACCTTACATGAAAATCGGTATAAACGGTGCGAATACAGGGCAACTTTAGTTGAAGCAACTGTCAAGACTCTTGCAAATTTTCGTAACTGTTGTTAGAGCAACTAAAAGGTGGAGGTGACGGTTGTCGCCAATTTTGTATAATCGACGGATGCATCGATCGTCAATTGAACCTTTTAGTTGCAGCACATCTGCAAAGATTTAAAAAAAGTTTTCAGTTGCTTCAACTCAATTTTCGCTTATGAAGGTTTTTGTATGCTAAACTTAATAATTGGGGAATTAACCTCGCAACTTTGAAGAAAAATTGCTAGGTCTATGCCTATATTTTTTGTTAATAGTATCTTATTTCAGGAAAAACGTTTCCTCATTTGTTTTCTCCTAACAAAGTGCCCGAAATCAAGTACAACGTGCGGCAATATGAAAAATGTACAAAATCTGTAATTCTTTATATTGATCAATTTGACTACATCACAGATTTTCAATTTCTGACTACTACTAAACCGACGTTTCAATACAACTTTTTTATGCAACTTTATTCAACAATACATAAAGCCCTAACGATTTTTGACGATTAAAAAGAAATGAGTCTTTTCGAATCTAACAATTTGAAGACACTAAATACCGTAAATTTAGTGAAATAGGAAATATCACTGTTCTAACAATTGAAACAATTGAAACGTTCAAAAGAACGATTAAACAGCATTTTATGTGCGTCGTTCGACAATCATATAATTTTGTTAATTTTTGCACTTACCGTTTTCTGATATTATCTGAGCGCTATACCTACTTCCGTTCTTATATCTCATGATGCAAGATGATCCTTATACTATGGTCACTTTGCTTTTTTCGCATACGTAGTAAATTCCATCCTCAAATTGGACGAGCGTAAACGCTTTCTCGGATCTCTTATTCATTGAGACTTCTCGATGACCTGACAAGTTCGGGATCGAATGCCGAAACGAGCAACTCTTCTCGGAGATCCGTATACTGAAACGACAAGAGCAACGCAAGATTTTAGCGGGGGTAGCCCTCACTAAAATCTTGCGTCGCTCTCGAGTCAATCGTCGTTCTCGAGTCGCTAACGTCTAAGAGGTTTATTAGGATGGTCCTCAGTACGACCTTTCTCTTGAAAAAAAAACCGGTCAGCGGTAATCGGTTGTTGTTGAGACATGCCCTAACATCATACGTTGCTAAGAAAAAAATTGTTAGGACAGTCCCACTATCCACCACGTGTCCTCACAAAATCCGTTAAGCCACTAAAAAAGCCTTGACATCAACCAGATGTTAAATATATATTAACTCTGGACCACTCTGATTCGATCCTAAGTCGTTACGATTTTGGGGACGAGTTGAAACGCCGAGTATGGCCACCTACTAATTAGGTTCCATGGTTGGTTGAATGATATACCACATTTTGCGTAATACACGAAGTTATGCTCCATCGCGGCGTCACTGACTGCCTAAATTTTCTTAGTCTTAATATAGAGAATACGCACTATTACAATGAAGGTCGGCTCGTTTCGGCGAGCCTAGTGGATGCTTAATGCAGGAGGGAATGGCCCTCCAAGCGAAGCTTCTGCACAGTCCCGATTGTAGCTATGCTCAACCTGTCTCGTGCCTCCGGAAGGCCTCGACGGAACAAGAATCTGAGGACAGGCACGTATACACACATAGGAAATTCGGACAAAATCCGAAATTCTCGGGAATTTACCTTCACCGATATCTCAGTAATACGGATTTCTTAAAATGTGTGAAAAAATTAAATGATTAAGGTGCTATAATCTATTTTGAATATCTCCGCGAGGCTACCCTCGTCCCCTCCAAGTCGTAAAATTTGTCAAATTTCATTTTTCATCACGCTTCCAGCAAGGTAATACACCTCAATACTCTCCCACTTCGATATATGGGATTGGTTACGCGCACGCGATAAGAAATATACGGTTTCAGAAAACAAAAATTGGCAATTTCGCGCATGATATAAAAATATCGATATTTTTACCTAGTACACGAAAAATAAATGAACAAGAAGCAGAAGTCAAGGGATAATAAAAAAGATTCCATATTCGTTGATCATTATCAAGAGGTTATAACTCGAAGAGCAATAATCCTAGTCATTTGGGAAAAAGCAAATTGAAGTACCAAACTTTCAAAATGATGCATTGATCTAGTTGTTAGATGCTCGTCAGCGGATCGGGAGGTGCCGAGTTCGAACCCCGGTAGCGGACGAAATTTTTTTTCGAAATTTTTCTATGAAACTCGTTTCTTGGCCGAGAAGCGAACTCAAGACCGACTGCATCGGTATGGGTTTTCCGCAGTTTTCCTATACCCATCAGAGAAATGTTATGGCAAATGCGATAGAGAGGAGGAAGTCGGGTACGGCCGAAAAAAGGGAGAGGTGGAATTTAGAGGGGAAAGAGTTGTGGAAAGTGAAATAAGGCCGGTGGATTGTGGGTTGTTGTAGAAAGGTTGGGTCTCGTAAAAAGAAGAAGACTCCGTACGACTGGAAGAAGATTAATGGCACCAAGTTTAAACATTTTTCAATGTTTTTCCGGAAGCCGTATTTTTCCGTATTTACATATTCTTCCGTATATCACGTAATCAGAAGAAAATGACAGAGAGAAAATTTTAGGGTAGACCGAGGCGAATCGGATCACTTTTTCTTGGAGGTTGAAGAAATCATACTAAAGTGTTATATAATGTTATTTTTATTGATAAAAACGTAA
>JAPYZJ010004328.1:0-24391 GCA_030522765.1 Ophioninae sp. B BG-2022a | reverse complement strand
AAATGACTGAATAAAAATAAAAATATTTGTTTTATTTAATGTACTTCAAAATAAATTGCCCCAGAAAAAACTATGGCCATCTGTCCTCGAATTACCCTAATTACAAAGTAAAAGATATAAATTGTACATGAAAATACTGATTTATTTAATATTTCTTTACTAAATTATATGTATTGTCTTTAACTTTATATTTATTTATATTATTATTATTATCTATTTAAAGAAATAATTTGTATCTTGAATATTGAAACAAAATAACTAAATATTGTGTGTTCCATCCTGTACACCCTTCGGGTTTTGCGGTCCCCTTCTCTCCTCTCAGTTTCTTCCTGTTTTCCCCCATCTTGTTTCCTCCTGTTTTCCCCACCTTGTTTTTCCTTCTATTCCCCCACCTTGATTCCTCCTATTCCCCCACCTTGATTCCTCCTGTCCCCTCCCCTTGCGGCCGCAGCCGACTTACCCCCTCTGTACCGTACTCACCGTGCCATTTTTGACACGGGCATAAGGAAACTGCGGAAAACCCATGCCAGTACAGCCGGTCCCAAGTTCACCTCCCGGCAGCGGAAAGAGTTCCATCGAAAAATTTCGAAGAAAAATCTCGAACGCTACCGGGATTTGAACCCGGGACCTCCCGATCCGCTGGCCGCTAGCCGCGCCTTAGCCCGCACGGCCAACGAATCAGTTCGAAATAACTAAATAATTGAAATAAAAAATAATTTAAAAAATGGCGAGAACATAACGATAAACGAAAAACAACATTCAAATTGTTTTTCGTCGTTCGAGCGAATAATTTATGCACGTAGGAGTATTAGGTACTGATTGAAAAGGCTGCCTCTCAAATTGGACAATTTGCATTGGAATCGTAGGCTCCGTGGTGCGAAGATGGCGAACGTTTTAATTTGCCTCTTTCGACGACACGCTCTATTATTATGCGCGTGCATACGCGTGCGTGTGCTTTATTATTCGCGCACTCGGTTTGATTGTAATCGAAGAGCATGTGGCAAATTTCAGAACTTATTTTTGCTCCTCCGGCCGATAGGAGGAGGAGCCATGCATTCGCTCGCTAAAATTGGATTGGTTATATCTCGTACACATTCTTCTTTGAGTGTCAGCGGCTAACTTACGTGTCGAGTGTGCGACGATCCACCTATTAAGGGATTACTGTGGCGACCTCAAACTCAGGATTATTATCATTGTTCATTTCAAACGCACAAGTAAGTCTCCTTAACAAAATCGTTTCGACATGTATTTCTATGTGCATCAACGAACCTCTACGATTCACGACAATGTTAATAACGATTCGCAAAAAAACAAGGGAAAAAAATAATAGTTATTCATAGCAGTAATAAGAATTGCACAATAATAAGAACGACAATAATAACGATAATAAATCATGACAATAATAATCATAATAATTGGTCATTATCAATTTAGTATATACACTAGACGCAAAAATTAAGGGATAGAAAAAAATCGCAAATTTTTTGCTATTTTTCAAAAGGCTGTAACTCGGTGAAAAATGGTCGAAAAACGTTTTTTAAGTAAAGGAAATTATAGCCCCAAGTTTCTAGTTTTCAGATCTGGGGTCGAAATTTTTTATCATAAGTAGTTTCCGAGAAACCGTCGGAAAACCATCGAGGGAAAAATTTTCAGAATTTTCACTCTTCTTCAAAAAGATCCATGGACTTGAATACATTTTTTTTGATGATTCTTTCATAAAGGTCTTTTAGAGAATTTTATCCTCTTTCATTTGAGCGGTGGTTGAGCTCTGTACGATGATTTTTTGCGGAGTTATCAGCGTTCAAAGCAAAAAAGGCACTTTTGACTTTAAAAATTGATAACTCGGGAAATAATGATCGTGCAGGAAATCTAAGGTGGGTTTTGGAAACTGAAAAACATCCCTTATAACACCTCGTTACTTATTTTTTATGAAATTTTTTTTTCATTGCGAAAAGATCGATCAACAAAAAGATAAAAAAACGCACATTTAAGGATATATGCTTGGGAGATCTCAGGAAATAATCAATTGATAAAGGATATAGACTTAGATTTTTTAACCTCAGAGTGTCCTTAACAAATCCTGAAAAATTTCAAAGCATTCCAATTTTCCCTTCATTGTGTTCCGAACGATTGAATTTTCCATTTTTGCTAAAAATCCATGAAAAATGCATTTTTTACCTTTTATTCGTTTTTCATGGTTGAACATTTTTTTTATTAATAACCTGAATTGTTATTTTTATAAAAAGTTACTCTGGGTAAGAAAACGAAAAAATGAAAAAAAATTGTTTTTCTATTTTTTTGTTTTTTCACACAGAGTAACTTTTTCAAAAATAACAATTCAGGTTATTAATTCACAGTTACTCTGTGTAAAAAAAAAACAAAAAATTGAAAAAAAAATTTTTTTCGCAAAAATTTTTTTTTGAAAAATTTGTCTTTTCTTTCAATTTTTTTGTTTTTTTCACACAGAGTAACTGTGAATTCCCATTATGGTGGAGATTTTATTATTGTTCTTAGGTTTTATTACAATCTTTGTAATAGCTTCTATTTTTCTAAGCAATTATATAACCATCCATCGATAGTAATAGTCATTGTTGTTATTATTTTTATCACGATTATTCTTATTCTTATTATTGTGCAGGTTGCAGTACAATTTTTATAAACGTTACTATTTTTGTGTATTAGTCTACACTATCGCTCAAAAGTTTGGATACACCAGTCGATATTTTTTCCCGCACTTAAAGTTTGATTACTCTGCCAAAAAAAAGATATTCGAAAATTTAAAGCGGCATTTTAAAGAAGATATTAAGTTCAAGGCTTCAGTTTACTGTATTTAAATATTTTTTTCAATTTTTTTTCTACCCGGTACAGACTTTGGTACGTGGCCGTTTTTAGGCCGTTTTTCGACCCTCGCGAATCCGGCGCCGATTCTAAAAAAATTTTTTTGTTTTTTTTTTTCACTCAGAAAAATTTTACAGGGCACACAGAAGGTCCATATTACTTTTTTAAAAAATTTTTTGCGATTTTTTTTGGGGTGGTCATTTCGTTTTTTGCTAAAAACGACAAATTTTGCAAATTTCGGAATAACCCAAGAACGATAGGTTTTAAGAGAAGTTGTTAGAGATACAAAAAACTGCATATTTTCATAATAAATCGGCTGAAATTTTTTCAGATTTTTTCTCTGACACTTTTTTTTTCGAGTACGTTTTACGGAATTTACGAGCCACATTTTTTTCTTTCAGAACGATAAAATGTTTTGAGGTAATGTAAGGTAGGTAGGTTTAAGGTAATGTTTTAATGTTTTAAGTGCCTTAAAACATTTTATTAGCTCCGTGCACGACTTCAGCGCCACTTAGCGTTCACAACTTTGTAGGCTCTGACCGTTCTGACGTTTTGATATGACGACGAAATTGTGACAAAATATTAAAAAATAATATTGTTTTATTCCTATTAAGTTCGAAATAACTGTGATTTGGGTAGATAAAGGTATGTGGAATCTTTTTTGGTCATTCAAATTAAATGTGGGAAGTAAAATCTATTCAGAAAGTGTGTTTTATTTTTTTCACGTCAGGGTTTGTTTACTTATTTTTTAGTTGTAGTTTCACTGTAAATTAAGAAGATAAAGCCAAAATAGGTAATGGTTTCATTGAATGATAATTAACATATATGATCGTTCCTGTATCGGTAGTAATAGATTAAATATCGTTTTCAAATCGAAATGAGTATTAGATTAAAGACCACGTTTGTCAGTGTCACTCACAACATAAAATTTCAACCACAAACCGTTTGCAAAGGAAAATTGTTGGTATCTGCTGGACACGTCCGAGATGTACTGGAATTAAGAACGAAACAAGGACAGAGTTCAATATTGCAAGCTCGCATCATCAGACAAACATCTGTTACTTTGACACCTTATAAAACGCTTTTAGACGTCAGCTATTAATCTCGGTTTCAGCTCATAATCTTCTTCTTTTCGTGTGAGGTGTTGCCACCACTGGTGTGAGAGTTAATTTCGCCGCTTCTGGGAACCTCATAGACCAGGGAAAAACTGTCGTGACCCATTTTTATTGGCGGAATAATGCGATTATCTTACAAAGTGCTCCGACGTTGACAGATACAGAGCCCACATTAAATCCACTTTTTGCCACCATGAGCGCTGCGATCGTTTATGATACCCCCACCTAGTACTTCGCACCCAGCGAATAGGCCTGAAAGAAAAAAATTTGACTCGTGAATTTCGAAAAAAATACTCGAGAAAAAAATAAATATCAGAGAAAAATTCTGAAAAAATTCCAGCCGATTTATTATGAAAATATGCAGTTTTTTGTATCTCTAACAATTTCTCTTAAAACCTATCGTTCTTGGGTTAATTCGAATTTTGCAAAATTTGTCGTTTTAAGCAAAAAACGAAATAACTCCCCCAAAAAGAATCGCAAAAATTAAAAAAAAGTAATATGGAGCTTCTGTGTGCCCTTCCAAGTTTTTCTGAGTGAAACAAAACAAAATTTTTTTTTTAGAATCGGCGTCGGATTCGCGGCGGTCGAAAAAAGGCCTAAAACCGGCCAGGTACCAAAATCTGCACCGGGTAAAAAAAAATTGAAAACAATATTGAAATACCGTAAACTGACGCCTGATATATCTTCTCTAAAATGCCCCTTTGGATTTTCGAATATCTTTTTTTTTGGCAGAGTGATCAAACTAAGTGCGGGAAAAAATATCGACTGGTGTATCCAAACTTTTGACCGGTATTGTATATCAAAAAATTATTATTACTATGATTATTTTCATCATTATTGTTTTCATTTTCGTAACGATTAATTGATAAAAAAATGGACGTAAACAGAAAAATAACAAAGAAAATATTTTTACAAAGAATAATAATTAAAAATATACAAAAAAAAACGATAACGATCTGAAAATTCACAATCATAATTTTTATTTTGCTTTAATATCAGCAGTCCTCAAAAAAGTGCAGCAATAGTATAGTTTTTCCCTGAAACAGAAAAAAAAGGCGTTTGGGCTTTTCATTAAGGGGTAATATCCACCAAATTCTTTTTTCTTTTCCACTTTTTTTTATTGGCAGGATCATGCTAAAACTATCCTAGAATCAAATTCTATAACGCCCAAGTACTGATCTAAACTCAAAGTTCGTTTAAATCCATTTTTACCGAACAACGTTTATGCTCCGAAATCCCATTTTTCGCTTATTTTAGCGATGCTCGTTTTTTTTTAATTTCGCGGCTTTGTAAATTAGTAGAAGGTAGCTATGATCGATATCGTGTTTTGAATTTGAAGTATAGAAGTCGCTGCATCAAATTTGGTCAATTGCTCCAAAAACGATGTCTAGCGGTGAGACTATAGTTGATATTGCGACTAATGTAGCCGGTATTACCTTCAACGGAGGCTTGTCGTTTACGATGCTCTTGGGTTAACCGTTGTACCAAATGTGTACGAGTTTTGCGTGGGATCGGACGGCAATCCAGTCAAAGTAGCTGAAAATCGTATGTCAGATATAGCGAAAGAGGCTAGACGCAGACTGACATCAGACAAAAAAAAGGAAGAAGAGGAAAATAAGGCCCGGGAAGGACAACTTTACGGCACAGGGATAGCTGACTGGAGGTAAAAAAATTATTAAGGACTAAATTATTGCGATTCTTAAGATTTATAGCACTTTAAAACTTTAAACGCGTTTTTCTCAAAACCATGTTTTCTAAATCGGCGAGCAGAAAACTGAAAAAGTTTACATCCGATTGACTTGAAATTTTAACTGTAGCTTATTCATTAGATTATCTAGTGAAGTACACACCATTTTAGCGATTGATTAACAACAAACAAAAGTTATAAACAATTAAAGTCGATTTTTTTTGTCGAAAATTTTTTTTATTTCAAACCGTCGCCATTTTGCGAACAAAATTCTAAAATTATAATCATGTGTACTTCACTAGCGACAGCTACGTAGATAATAAAAAAACAATTTTTTTGTTATAGGTGGAGTTGGGCACGACTTCTACTGCTCGCCGCGGAATAACTTTTTTAAAAAATCGGTTCACGGCAATCGCTGCACAGCCGCCATTTTGTAAAAAAAATAACAATAACATGTTTTTTTCTATTCTCCAAGAGTTGCTTAATCCAATGATATATTATTTATATACCTTTCATCTCTATATTATTTATATATCTTTCATCTCAAATGTTCTTTAAAAGAAACATGAAAAAAGCCTTGTTTTTTAAGCATTTAGTGGATATTATCCGTTTAATTTGACTCGTCTCAAGTAACGAAAGACTTTTTGGTACCAGACAGAGGTCCGTTTCAAGGGCACTCCAAGCTCAAAAAGTTACTCGACAACGTTGAACGAAATTTCAAGGACTCTCCTCGATATAGCCTCGCGTTGTGAGGAATCATATCGATCGTATCCTCGATGGACAATTATCAAGGCTTTTACACGATTGTTCGTTCATGAATCAAAATCGGAAAAAAAGAAATTTCACAGTCAGTGAGATTCGGGTGAACGACCGAGATTTTAAAGCACCGATATAAAAACGTAACGCAGGCAGACACAATCAACATCTCGTTCATTGTCTCTCGTATACTTCATGGTTCATTATACACGCTGTACTTGATACTTAAACCCTGGGAAGACGGACGGAAGGACGAATACAACGAGGGGAGAGATTGATGGGTTAGAGAGGTCGCGAGGGACGGCGGGGCGGGGGATGGGGGGATCGGACAATGCATCGTTTGTTGGAATTGAGAAGCATGAAACCACGTTATTCCAAAAATAACAAAACAAAACAAAACATGATTGATTTTCTTCTTTTCGAACTTGATCTTTTTAATAATAAAAATATCGAAAAAAATATTTCACTTGTGATTTTTGTTTGCTTAACCCTTAGAAGCATGATGGTAACCACTTTGATTTAATTAAATATTTCTAATTTATTTACGTTTGAACTTATTCAGATACGGTTTTTTGCACTTTTCAGTTACTTGAGAGATGTAACAACATAACAATACACTCTAATTGGCATAATTGTTTGTAATATACGATTTATAAACAAACAAACTGAAAAAAATGACTTTTCTTAAGAAAAAATTCATTTTAGAAGAATCTATCCAACAAAATAATTGGAAATTTAGTAAGTAAGGGTTTTTGGGGTCGCTGATTACGAAGCCGATGTTAGATTCGCGTAATTAGAGATGGTCGATACAAAATAGCCGACGTGAACACATAAGTTCGAAAGATTCATTGATTTTAAAAATTCACTGTTCTTTGGCACAACATCGATTTCTAGAACAATTACAACAAGAATCCCAACTCCACTTTTCTATCTTTTTCCTCTTGTATTCAATTTATAAAATTGTAGTAAATTTTCGAAATCTTATGGATATTCTCGTAGAGTTACGTTTCGGTTGTCGACCATATTGGATCCGCCATCTTGAATTTCGAAAATCTGACTTCAGGTCCGTATTGAGCGACCCCGAAAACCCCCGAGTAAGAATTTTCATGATGATAGGATCGTTCAAAAAATGTATGCTTCTAAGGGTTAAGGATTCTGATATCATAAAACGATTTATCCCGAAATACGTTTGTTTATAATTACTCTTACGACCTTACCATTTTTTTTTAAACCGAATATAACTAAACAAAACAAAAAACATTTCACTTGTAATTTTTATTTGCTTATGTCAAAAAAACGATTTATCCCAAAATAAGTTTGTTTATAATTGATCTTTCGATCTTACCTTTTTTTTTAAACCGAACGTCATTCGAGGCGAATAAAAAAAGGCCAAGTTTTTCATCGTTCGCAAAGCAAGAAAAATGCGCTTTGATTTTTGGGACTTGTCTTTTTCACCCAACTTCCGGTGTGGAGATTAAAGGTTTTGTTTAGATGTTCTAATCTCAAATTAATGTTTATAAACGTCGTCGAATCAAATGAGCATCGAGGCGCCCATCGTCCCGATTATCGCGCGTTGATAAACCTCACCACGTAACTCGTACACCGCGCATTCCACGAACGGAATCGGTATCGATCGGTATTGAGCCGTATATCCGTTTTGCCCCTCCTCCGCCACCCCTTAACCCCCTCCCCGCCAATTCCACGTGAGTATCGGGTGCAAAGGCTTCTTATATTTCATTTCAAATGTAACGAGCGTTCCGAGAGAGTGAATTTCGTGTGTGCGCTTTTTGCTACGTGCGAATGCTGATGTCGATGACGCGAATTCCCGTTGGTATCGGAACTCCAGTTAGTGAATCATTGAGCATTTTTTTTCTTTGTTCGCTCGGAGCACGATTTTTCGTTTTCTTGTTGGTAAAAGATTCCCATGGTTTTATGGGGTTCTCCACGGTATTGCGGAGTTTTACACGGTATTATTATGTTCCCTATGATATTATGGGATTTTCAGTCAGTCGGTAATGCAGTGATTTAGGATGACGGTTTATCGACGCTGGTCTTTGGTCAATTTTCCCACGAGGAGTAAATCTAGAAATAAAGAGATGAAGAGAGAGGTGAGGGAGGATAAAAAAAGTGGCCGCGATCGCGCAACTGATAGATTGGAAAGGAAAAAAGAGAAAGGGAATATCGAAATGCCAGAGCGAGGCCGGACTCGGACGTAAACATATAATAGCTGCAGAGATTCTGGGCGATACTAATATGTATCCCGTGATTTTTCTTGCGAATCGATGGTCAAGATTTGGCAGTCGGCAACTCCTTGGTGTCGGTTGAATGATCGGAAATTTTGTTGAGAAGGATATTTTGGGGGCGGGGGGGGGGGGGATGGGTAACGTTTCCTGTCTGACGGTAGCTCGAAAAGGTTTTTCTCCTTCTGAACCAAAAACGGCAAAGTTTCCCCACGATTCAAGTTTTTTTGGCGAAGATCGGTAACTACTCGTCGCGATCGGCAGCTCCAGAACGCTTCCCATTTCAATGAAACCGATAAGTACGAACACGCCTTTCTTCAGCTTTTCCAAAATGGAAATCGGTAATGTTTTTTGACGATCGGCAGCTCGAAAACCATCCCGTTTTGACGAACTCCAAATAACGCATTGTTCCCATTTTTTAGCTTTTTCTAAATAAAAATCGGTAACGTTTTTCGGCGACCGCCAACTCGAAAACGTTTTCCGTTCAACGGGAAACGAAGTATTATGAATCGCCCGCGAGTTCTTTCGACCGAAAAATCGTAACCGCATTCCAACGATCGAATATTTAAAAGTTACCGATAGCGGTCTAAAAAAAAAGTGAAGAAATCCTGCGCGATAAAAAAACCACGATTTTTCTCCCACTTTTTCTTCCTTTCTCTCTCTCTGTCTCACCCTCTTAAAGAAAGGCGTTTCTTTCGAAAGGACAAGATGTGTTTCGAGGCCGAATCCCACATTTGGAGCGTGAACGAGAGAAAAGCAAAGGATCGGCCTGTGTGTGTGTATGTGTGCTCGCCGTTCTTAAACGCCAGCCGCGAAATCACGCCCGTCCCGTGACGGCTGTGACACGCGGTCACTTTCACCCCGCGACTCCGCGATAATAAATGCTACCATTTCACGGGCGTCGTTCGACGACTCTTGAAACCAATCTTTTCGTGTGACTCGCGTGATCCATCGGTAACAGAGGCTCTAGCCCAGTCGGGTTAGCTCAAAAGTAGGGGTAACCTGGAATTAATTATAGTCAGAAAATTTTTTTGCGCCAATGTTTAGGGGGGGTCATAAATAGCTTAAATCCAAAAACTCGACCAAATCCGACCGGTGCGTTAGACGCCATGTTGGTTTAAAGTTCAAACCTTTTTTTAGACATATCTTCTCTATTTTTTTTTTTTTTTTTAAAAACGATAGGGACCAAACGTGTTGCAAATTTGATTCTTTACAACTTTGGTCCTTATTATTTTCATCGTACAATCAATATTTGCGGAAAGAACTGCACAAAACAAGTCAAAGTATAATTTTGCCTGTATCTCGATTATTATTGAATTTGGCAAAAAAAATATAGAAACAAAGTTGTAGATCATTAAATTTCCTACAACTTTGAATCTGACGAATTTTTTTCAGAAATCAATATTTAAGCTCCTACGCCTATAGTAAATGTACCGGGACCCAAGCGGGGCACAGCAATTCACGAAGCTGCTAGCTATGATGAGGTTACTATTATCGGCGAGGACATCGACCTCCTCGTTTTGTTGACTGGCTTGAGTGGTCATTTAAAAAACATCTTTTTCAAAAAACTCCAAAAAAAACTCTTTCAAAAAAGAGGTCGAACTCCCGAACTATTGTTTTCGCCAGCAAGTTGCACGCACTCAGTGGATGCGACACGACATTCTCCCTTTTCAATGTGGTCAAAGCTAAATTTTTAAATACGATACAAAAAGAATCAGATTTGAGAGCAGGATTGAATTTATTTAAAGAGCACAGCGTGAACAAACTTGTGTCAGCATCAGCTGGAAAACGCTTTTTCATCACGTTATTTGGAGGCGGACGAGATATTAGATCACTTGATCATCTACGATTCAAATCGATCAATAAAAATAAGTTCAACTCAGCTGCACTTCCACCTATCACATCAGCATCTCAACAACATATTTACAAGTCCCGACGTGGCTCGAATATGAAATCGATGGGACAGAATGGGGTTGGAAGAAAACTGCTCATGGATTAGAGCCGATAACAACTACGGCAGAACCCGAACCTGAATCATTATTAAAATGATTTCTTGCAAATGCGAGGGAAATTGTAGAAAAAGTGCGGATGTCGCAAAGCGGGCTTAAAATGTTCTGTCATTTGTCAAAACTGTAGTGGTGAGTCTTGTGAAATTGTTGTCGAACTTCCGGAGTTACTTGATGATAATGAAGATGACGATATCAACGAGAACTCTGCTGAAGAAATATCTGGCATAAACGTTGAACGTAAGGACAGTTCTGATGAAGAAACCATTGATATGGATTTGGCAGGACCGTCGGTAAAAAGAACAAGAGTTCAATAGGACTGTTCCTGCAATAGCTTTTAAAAAAACCAAGTCTGCTGGTTGTAACAATCGATAAAAAAAACCTGCCCAACTCCTTAAAAGTTGCAGAGATAATTGGGATTGCAGATAAAAATACTTTTAAGGACAAAGATCTGGCGGAAAATGAAACGTGGTTTAGGCCTACTGGGGATACCACATAAAAAAACGCCCCTGGAGCTTTACACCAGTGGTGGTGCGGAAAAGGGCTTAAATATTGATTTCTGAAAAAAATCATAAGAATCAAAATTGTAGGAAATTTAATGATCTATAACTTTGTTTCTATCGTTTTTTTTGCAAAATTCGATAACAAATCGAGATACAGGCGAAATTATACTCTGAATTGTTTTTTGCAGTTTTTTCTGTAAATATTGATTGTACGATGAAAATTATAAGGGCCGAAGTTGTAGAGAATCCAATTTGCAACAACTTTGGTTTCAATCTTTTTCGTAAAAAAATGAAAAATAAAGGAGATATAAATAAAAAAAGGTTTGACCTTCAAACCAATATGGCGGCTAACGTACCGGTCGGATTTGGTCGAGTTTTTGGATTTAAGCTATTTATGACCTCCCCCCCCCCTAAACATTGGCGTAAAAAAATTTCTGACTATAATTAATTCCAGGTTGAAGTCTAACCCGACTGGGCTACACCAACGATCAGCGAGACGCAGTTGTCGTGGTAATGGCCCACGGTGACGTCCCCCCCTTCGCCTACCACCCCCCACCGTTATCCCTTCCTATTTCCCCTCACTCGCTTTTGCTCGGTTCATTGTCTCTCGATGCTATTCCTTCGGAGACGAACGGTATTATTTGTTCGACTGGGAAGAGCGGAGGGATTTCCCCGTCGAACATTACGGGCCAGAGTTCACCATAAGATGCTTCGAATTGGTAGCGTGGGGAGGGGGAGGGGGACGGGTGCACGAACCGTCCCTTCTTTGGTCTACGACTCTCGACACGTCTCTTGTTCTCTCTCTCTCTCTCTCTCTCTCTCTCTCTCTCTCTCTCTCTCTCTCTCTCTCTCACGGGAGCCCGTTTTATCTGGACCGGGGACGTTTTATCTGCGCAAAACCCGTTTCATGATCTACTACACGTAAACGTGTACAGGATGACGCGAAAAGTGACGTCGAAAAGTATCAATGTTACTCGAGTGGAACGAATGACCTCTACTTTTGATTCATTTAACCTTAAGACAACGTTAAGTGCACACTGGGTCGTTTTGACCCATAACGTTTTTTCGTGTAAGTACGTATTTTCCAACGCATGTCCCACTTTGAGCGAATATTTTGGCTTTTAATTGTCGTTTCTGTGAATGGAAAATTTAGGCTCATGAAATATGGATAATTTACAACAAAAACTACGTCTCTACCAAATCAAAACCTGCATATTCACCCGAATACAACAATTTAAAAAACGTCATGGGTCAGATTGACACAGTATGCACTTATAGGTTAGCAGCGAAAGTGTGCACTCGAAGGATTGAAAACATATTTTTTTTATTAATGTATTTTACCAATTTTATATATATTTATCGATTTTTATCAACTTTGTATGTTTATACAACCTTTCGGGTTTTTACGGTCGCTCTCCTCCTTTCTGTTCCTTCCTGTTTCCCCCCACCTTGTTCCTCCCGTTTTCCCCCACCTTGTTTCATCCTGTTGCCCCCACCTTGTTTCCTCCTATATTCCTCCTGTATTCACCGTGCTATTTCTAGCACGGGCATAGGGAAACTGCGGAAAAGCCATGTCAGTACAGCCGGTCCCAAGTTCACCTTCCGGCCGCGGAACGAGTTTCGTCGGCAAATTTCGAAGAAAAATCTCGACCGCTACTGGGATTTGAACCCGGGACCTCCCGATCCGCTGGCCGCTAGTCGCGCCTTAGCCCGCACGGCCAACGGATCAGTTTTGTTATCAACTTTGTATTTATTTATTCAAATTTATATTTTATCAATTTATTATTTATATTTATCAATTTTATCAATTGTTGGTCGTTTGGGTTCATTGTTTCTTTTGTTTTTTTTTAATTTTTCAATATCCTTGATTCCTTGTTTATTTCCTTCGTCACTTTCTATATTTCTTCCGTCGATTTATCCTACATTTGATGCACGTGTGTTGATACTTCGTTCATTTGTTTCTTCATTTTTCAATATTCTCGATTTTCTCCGTTTATCCTCAACGTTCTAAATTTTTTTCTTCATTTAACGGTTTTATCCCGATTTCATTTATTGTTCCTCGATTTTCTTAATTCCTATTGTCCCCTAATTTTCTTTCTTCCATCTCGCTTCCTTTTGCCTCGCTTAACGTTATCTCTCCTCCTCATCTTAATTAGCTTTTCTTCGTTCATTGATTTTCCACGTATCCTTGACCCCAATTTTTTTCTCAACTTTCGTTTTCCTTCATCATGCTGGGATCGGGTAGGAAACCCGAACTTCGAATGACGAGAAGGCTCAAAATTCCGAATTTGAATATGCCGAAACTACAAATGTTTGGGTTTGTTTAAAATCAAGGGTTTAAAATCAAACTAACGAACCCGAACAAACCCAAACAAATCTCGTAAGGCTTTACGAAATTTGTAGTTTCGGACTATTAAAATTCGGAATTTTGAGCCTTCTGACCAATCGAAGAACGGATTTCCTACTCAGCGCCATCCTACTTTCTTTCCCACATATCCATCGTTTTCTCTCTTCATCAAAGACCAAAGATCCTCGTTCGCGAAATGCAAACAATCGAATCTGAAAAATCGAAAATTGCGTGAGGGCGGTCGCAACGTGGATTCAACGTCATTTTTTGAGCCACCCCGTACAATCGTACGGACGACGTCACACGTCACTCGCGCGCATGGCCGAGAAGAACGTCTATCGCGCGCCGCGAACGCCCCCCCCCCCCCCCCTCCGCAACCCTGAGGAGGTCTCCTCCCACCCCCTCTCGCCCCACGCGTCGTCGTCTCTCGTTTATTCTCGCCGAATGGCGTGTCCTCTAAGACGCCAGTGACAGTTGGGGCCGTAAACGCGGTGAGTGCACCACCGGGATAAGGACCGTGACGATGTGACGTTACGAAGTGTGTACGAAATATCGTGTCTCGGTAAGGACCTTCGCCAAATGTATATTTATTCATGGTCGGGGTTGTTGGTATGGCCGGTTGGTATGGCCGATGAAATATAAGTGAAATTTCACTTACGAGGGGTCACGGGGTCAAGGTCGTCGAAGAAAAAAAACAATGGGAATGGGGGTAGGGATTGGGTGGGGGGGATTTATTCATGGCAGTCATGTGTCAAACCTTCCGAGCGCGCGCACCATTTTTTTCGGTTAATCTACTTATCCTGGGACGAAAGTCCACGTGGCGTTCATTATTTCTGTGTTTTTGTGTATTTGCGTTTGTGTGTGACTGTGTGTGTGGATCGATCACGGACTTTGCCTGATGAGGCTTCGAATTAATTATTAATACGGGCTGATAACTTATTCGTTATGGATAACGGGGTTGAGGGTAGTGGCGGTTGTTTTTGGAGCAGCCATAATGATAATAATCATGAAAAGGGAAAATTGTACTGAACGATGATAATTATGTTTTATGTAAATTTGTTAAATTTCATTGTTATTTTTTGTCGCTTTTAGTGGGATGAGTTTGTTATAAAAATGAAAATAATAACGGTAAGATAATGTTGTGATTAAATCGTTTTGATTTTTACAGGGGAAGAGAGGAAAATACTGATATTATGGGTTATTGTTTAAAAATAAGATATTAATGTTCATTATAGTTTGTTTTTATACAATTAATAATAGTAAATATATAATGAACAGGAATGTTGATACAAACAAACATATATGAATATTCGTTACATCCTTTTTATTTTTATTTTTTGTAATGACTGTAACAATGAGAAGCTCGAACAATATGAAAAGTACGATAATAATATTTTGTAGAAATTTATAAAATTTCATTATTATGGAAGCAGTAACACCCAGTCGAATGCCCATACAAACGCAAACAATTACAAAATACAATATGATAATTTATAAGAAATGTATTTTTACGAAATAAAAATCATGAAAAGATACAATAAATATGAGTTATTAAGAAAAAAACACACATAAATAATGATTATACCTTTAAGCAAATTTGCATGTAATCATCTTGATAATGAGGATAGAAATATAAAAATGCAATAAAAACAATGATAATTTCACTTTTCAGAACTTTATAAAATGCATTTACTGTACGTCAGCAACACGGTAGTTAATAGCAATAAGACATTAACAACACCATTAAAACGGTTGAAAACACGAACAATACTAATAATACGATGTTTCAACAAGATCAATTTTCCATTAAACAAACAAACAAGAAACTAATATAAATAGATTCAATTAATTAATTTGTATTCAAATATTAATTGAATTAGTTAATACAATTAATCAATACCAAATTAATCCAAATTAATACAAAAACGAAAAGAACAAAAAAGATGTAATATATATTTGGAAGTTGTGTCTGTTAGCCCCCTTCCACTCCTCGCGCAGTGGAAGGGGGAGGGGGGTGAGCAGACACGATCTGTCTTCACCGCGATATCCGTCGGTATTTACGTTGGACGGATCGTGTATCTCGTATGAACGATAATGCATACACGAGGTGTGCCCTCCTCCCTCGTTGTCCCGATAATCATGCATTGCAGAAATACGCCGTCAGTTTCAGAGTTTTCACTTTCGCACGATTTCCCATTCTGCGTTTGCAGATTGTGGGTAATCCGCGCGTGTACGAAAGCGTTCCCGATGCCTATCACCTTTTATTATCTTTCCACTTCTCCTCCCCCCTCCCCTCGTTTTTTCATTTCTCTTTTTCTTTTCACTCTATGCCCTGGTAGGGTTATGACATCGTCATCCGTGATCAACATCCCGAAAGGGGATTCGGGAGGAGAGGGGTCATGTCTCACGGTGGAATTTACAAGAGGTTAGGTTATGGGGGAACTGTTGCATTCCTGATATCCATTGAGCGGTGCGTTCTTTCTTTGGAGGCAGCGAAACGTATAATAATAATAATGATAATAATAATATGAAAAAATAATGAAAATTATAACAATGACGATGATGATAACAAAAACAATGAGAGCGTGGAGAGTGATAATAATAATAATGATTGGAGTGAACAGGATAGTGGCACGATGTGAGAGTAATCGTAACAGGAAATTATCACAATAAAAATAACTGTAATGTCGATAGGAAGAATAAGAATAATACAAAAGTTGCGGTTAATAACAATAATGACAATTAATTGATTATTTTTGTTTTTATTGATTTCTTCCTACCCTGGTACGCGCTGTTAGCGTTTTTAATAATAGAATAAGAATGTTAAAAAAGAAAATAGGAATAACATTGTTATTATTATTATTATTAAGCTGCGGAGGATGATGTGCATCGTCACATCAAGCGCCTAACTCCAAGTGGAAAGTAGTCCCTTCGATGAAACAAAGTGCGGGCGAGGGGCAGGGGGGGGGCAAATTAAGAGGGTTGGAAAAACATCAAGCCTGTAGAAAATCGGGGTTTCACTGCGACCATATATTACTTCGGACGTGGGTACACACAAACATGCACATACACACACACACATACGGAAAAACGTACACGAGGTAGCTTACGCAACGAGAGTTAAATTTCGTTAAGTTGCTCGGCAAGGTCTCTCCTGCACTCGAGAACTACGACGGCAGTGTTCCGCTGGCAAACATTTGTAGGCGCATATATAGGTCGCTAAGTATCCGATAATGATGTTCCCCGAGGAGTGAAGCCCCAATGGGCAACCCCTCGTACACAAACGAGACGTGCACTGAGACAAAACGTTATTTCAACGATATTTATCAACTGTATTTGAAAAAAGGGTCTCGTATCAGGAAAGAGGCCACTGTATAATGGATACATTCTCTTGGAATTTCAATAAAAATTGAAATTTTTCCTGACATTTTATAATTTCAGGGTTTTATGAGCTACGAGTCGTATGCAATATGGTTATTATTATTTTACAAGTTACGATTGAATTTTTTTACTCGCTGGTTTTATTTAAAAAATCAGGGTTTAAAAATAAGATTTCACTGTCAGGAGTTTTACTTTTAAAACGAGTTTTTGAAAATAAGATTTTATTACTAGTTGATTTTATATTTGAAGCTTGATTTTTTGATAATGCATTACTTATCGAATAAATATTGATTTATTAAATATTAATTTTCAATGCAATAAAGAATAATGCAATGCAATAAAGAATTTCAATGCAATAATGTTTTTTCTTTCTTCTATTTATGTTGAAACCAATAAAAAGTTAGGTACTTCTGAAGTTTACTTTTTATCCTATAACCAATCCATTTTTATATATTTTTTCAATCGAATTGAATTTAATTTCACTGTATGCTTCTTTCAACAAAGAATTCGTTTTTCATATTTGCCTTATATGGTTTACGAAAAACGACAAAAAATAGGATTTTCGAAAACTATTATTTATTATATGTTTTTTTGAATTTATATTAGACCATTTTTATACCAAATGAAACTGTCCTTTCAATTTCGCAGTTATTGTCAAGACCTTTACGAGTAATTTTTCGATTGAGTAGAAATATTTTGGCCGGAACTTCGAAACATTTCGATCATCACTCTTTTCCCATTTATCAACCAATATTAAGGTTCGTCTCGTTTAAATATGGGCCAAAGTATTTTCGTACGTATTCCCACTTTTTTTTTTAAGCATTATACATTTGTCAAATAAAATTGATGCCATAGTATTAAAAAAAATTACAAAGACGAAATATAAATCATTTGGGCTTACCTCGATGAGACATACACTGATGGTCGAATGACCGCTGATGGCCGAATGAACAGCGGCAACTTGAGCATTACATTCTGCCCATCAGCATAAACTATATATAGACATAAGTTTAGAAATACTGTATGCCTCGTAATTGCGTACGGATGATGGCTAGTTCTATATATAGATATGTACATGTGCATAAATTCACATAGATCGAGTCATAAGGTGTACGCATGTTTATATAAATATATATATATATACAGGGTGTCCCATAAATGACACGTAGCACTGATAGAGAATTTTAGATTATATAATTTATATAATTTTAGATTTTTGTTTAATTTTATTGTTGTACCATCCCGTACACCCTTCGGGTTTTTACGGCCGCTCTCCTCCTTCCTCTCTATTCCTTCCCCCCACCTTGGTTCCTTATATAATATTTCCTCCACCTCAATCCCCCCCATGCGGCCGCAGCCGACTTACCCCCTCTGTGCCGTATTCACCGTGCCATTTCTGGCACGGGCACAGGAAAACTGCGGAAAACCCATGCCAGTACAGCCGGTCCCAAGTTCACATCCCGGCCGCGGAACGAGTTTCATCGAAAAATTTCGAAGAAAAATCTCGACCGCTACCGGGATCTCCCGATCCGCTGGCCACTGGCCGCGCCTAAGCCCGCACGGCCAACGGATCAGTTGAATTTTAGATTATATTTATATTATATAATATTAAATAAAACAATGTTTATTTATCTTAAAAATTGATAAATCTAAAAAAATTAATTTTCATTAATTCAAATGCAAGCTCAAAATCAATTCAAATTAATTTAAATTAAATATCATACTTAATTAATATAAATATCTGAATATCAAGCTCAATGCAGTATCAAAATTTGCATAAAAATAACAAAGGTTCACGTTTTGTAGAAGTATTTCCATCTTTTTTTACGTTCTGCGAAAAATTATCTTTTTCTGATATATTTATTTTCGTAAAAATCTTTTTCCACAAAAATATCGTGTACAAACTTTTTGGGAGCAGCTCAAACGGTTTTTAAAAAAACATCTGTTGCAATAGATAAACGAACAAAGCAAACATACTTTGAGATTGTGGAGGTTATGGCAAAATATTTTATTTGTAGAAAATGAGAGGAAGATTGATCATGCAAAGGATTGTACAAAATTTCCAAAAGCGATTGCTGAATTATGAAGTCGTATTTCCGGGACACTCGGTACATTCATAATCCATCAAATCGCATTAGCCAAGATCTCGTCTAATTTTCTTCGTGCATAAATCTCGCTTGAATGTGCAATCGAGGAGCTTTCAAATAAAACGACCAAGGCAATAGAAAACGTTATACATACACAAAGATATCCTCTCTTTTCCTATCGTCAGAAAAGTTAGAAAATTATTGGTCGAATTTTCTTTTTAGATTTTGTTTCATTCAATAAGGTATTATTTTTTTTCAATCGCTGTTTAATTTGAAAGAGAAGTTTTTTCGGTTGAATTTTTAACCCACCAAATAATGTTTTTTTTTTCAATTTATTTTTAAGCAATAAGAATTTTTGTTACTTTACCTTCAATCGAGTGAAGTATTTTATTCCATTATTTCTATAATATAATGAAGAATTATTTTTTTAATGTATTTATCATCCAACGATTAATTATTCTTTTTTGAAGCCAATAAAGCCAACTTTGGCAATTAAAGCCAACTTTGAAGCCAATAACAAATTATTTCTTTGAATGTCTTGTTTATTTCATAAACAATACTTCTTTTAAATGAATGCTCAATCGAGTATAGAGCTATTTTGTTTCAATCTATTTTTGTGTTTTGATAAAGCATACGTTTTGAATTGTATTTCATTCCAATGAAATTTTTTTTTCCAATTTTCTATTCTTTTTTTTTAATTTACGTTGAAACCAATAAATAACAACTGTATTCAAATTTGTTTTCACAATCGAATAAAGATTCTTTTCCGATTTTTGTTTAATACAATATAATTCTTTTTGAATTTGTTCTAAATAAAATAAACAATTTGTTTTTCAATTGATTCTTATAATACATTTTTTCATTTCCTATAATACATTTTTATTCCTATAATACACACAATATCCAATTGTTTTTATTAATCTATAAGCCAGTAAAAAAATACAGGAACTTCCCCCTCCCCCATTTTCGAAAATATTGCAAGACTGTATCTTACCGAAAAATTCCTTGTGAAAACGACTGGAGAAATGATCGGTCGGATTGCCAGAGCCTCGATTAGCTTGGTATGTCGACAAGACATTTCTCACGGGCGTTGGAAAAATGTCCACGTCCGAGGCTCCACATACGTTTAGTTGGAATTTTTAAATGATTAAAGTGGACACTTAAACGAGTCGTACGACTCAGCGAAACCTGGGTAAAACAATTTTACCCAATTTTAGTAGCAAAAAAAAGTTCCCCCTGCCCCCATTATTGCTCTTCGAGCAATAAACCTTCCCCCGAATCAGTTCCAGCTTCCAACTTCGGCTAGGTGGCGGAAGTCGCAGTAAATTATGAATGTTTACCAAAATAATTGGCCAGTCTGTGGCAAAGCCATTTGAACGGGGATTCGAGGTATCTTCGTGTACGTGGTTTCGTCCATTTGTGGAACAATTAGTTACACGTGTGGGCATTTGTGTCCGCGTCCGGGTATCCGTCCGTCCGTCTGGACGAGGGTTATATATTTTCCTCGGTACGGAGTAACGGCACTGACAGCTGAGCAACCTCGTGCGATTCTTTTTCTTCTTTTTTTATTTATTATTATAACGTTTATGCAGCCAATCTTGGCTTTACGATTATTATTACGAGCTTGGAAGTTGAGTTTATGTGGACGAAGCTTATTCAGGGAACGCGTTATAACTTACCTGTCATTATTGCACTGTTATGTATGGGTCTGTGTATTTATTTGCTAGGTAACGTTGAACAGGTGCGCTAAAATATCGAAATTCCGACGGAAGTCCACTAGAACGAGGCTTGCTTCAAGCACCGAGAATTCTTAAATAAACACTCGTTTTAAAAATTTTTTTGTTTCAAGTCGTTGGAGAGAAAAAAATATGACGATGCAATTTTTGCTCGTGTGGAACCACTAAGTCCGTTTTTTTAAATATTTTAAGGGCGCGGGAAAGACTTTGGGAATTCTCGTTGGAGATTTGTGACTTCGGGATGAAAAAATGCATTTGGAATATGAAGAAATTGAAACAGGCAGGGCAACATATGAATGTTAGGGTGAATCTTACATGGACATATATTTTTAACAACTTTTGTTATATTTGTTTTCATTCGAAAAATATTTTTGATTATTTTGGGTTATTTTTTAGATTTTTGTAGAAATTTTCTTATACACTAGACGCAAAAATTAAGGGACAGAAAAAAAATAGCAAATATTTTGCCATTTTTTAAAAGGCTGTAACTCTGTGAAAAATGGTCGGAAAATGTTTTTAAAAAACGGAAATTATAGCCCCAAGTTTTTAGTTTTCAGATCTGGGGTTAAAAATTTTTTGTCATGAGTAGTTTCCGAGAAAACGTCGAAAAACGATCGAGGGAAAAATTTTCGGAATTTTCACTCTTCTTCAAAAAGGTCCACGGGCTTGAATACATTTTTTTGACGATACCATCATAAAGCTCTCTTAGAGAATTTTATCCTCTTTACTTTGAGCGGTGGTTGAGCTCTGTACGATGATTTTTGGCGGAGTTATCAGCGTTCAAAGCAAAAACTGCACTTCTGACTCTAAAAGTTGACAAGTCGGGAGATAATGATCGTACAGAAAATTTAAGATGGGTTTCGGAAACTGCAAAACATCCTCTATAACACCTTATTACTTATTTCTTATGAAAAAAAAAATTTCTATTGCGAAAAGATCGATCAACGAAAAGGTAAAAAAACGCATATTTAAGGATATATGCTAAACTTGGGATATTTCAGGAACTAATCGATTGATAAAGGATACAGACTTAGATTTTTTAACCTCAGAGTATCCTTAACAAACCCTGAAAATTTCAAAGCATTCCGATTTTCCTTCATTGTGTTCCGAACGATTGAATTTTTCATTTTTGCTAAAAATCCATGAATAATGCATTTTTTAGCTTTTATTCATTTTTCATGGTTAAACATTTTTTTTAATTAATAACTTGAATTGTTATTTTTCAAAAAAGTTACTCTGTGTAAGAAAACGAAAAAATGTAAAAAAAATTTTTTTCCCTTCTTTTGTTTTTTTCACACAGAGTAACTTTTTTTTAAAAATAACAATTCAGGTTATTAATTTACAGTTCCTCTGTGTGAAAAAACAAAAACATTAAAAAAAAAATAAAAAAATTTCCGCAAACATAAAAAATAAACAATTTTTTGTTTTTTTTCACAGAGAGTAACTGTGAATCAATAACCTGAATTGTTATTTTTAAAAAAATTACTCTGTAAAAAAACAAAAAAATGAAAAAAATATTTTTGTTCGAAAAAAATTTTTTTTGCATTTTTTCGTTTGCTTTCACAGAGTAACTGTTTGAAAAATAAAAATTCAGGTTTTTAATGGAAAAAAAATGTTCAACCATGAAAAATGAATAAAAGCTAAAAAATGCATTTTTCATGGATTTTTAGCAAAAATGGAAAATTCAATCATTCGGAACATAATGAAGGAAAAATCTAAGTCTATATCTTTTATCAATCGATTATTTCCTGAAATATCCCAAGTTTAGCATATATCCTTAAATATGCGTTTTTTTACCTTTTTGTTGATAGGTCTTTTGACAATGGAAAAAATATTTTCATAAAAAATAAGTAAAAAAGTGTGATAGAGGATGTTTTGCAGTTTCCGAAACCCACCTTAAATTTTCTGTACGATCATTATTTCCCGAGTTATCAATTTTTAATGTCAAAAGTGCAGTTTTTGCTTTGAACGCTGATAACTCCGCCAAAAATCATCGTACAGAGCTCAACCACCGCTCAAAGTAAAGAGGATAAAATTCTATAAGAGAGCTTTATGATGGTATTATCAAAAAAATTTATTCAAGTCCATGGACCTTTTTGAAGAAGAGTGAAAATTCCGAAAATTTTTCCTTCGATGGTCTTCCGACGTTTTCTCGAAAACTACTCATGATACAAATTTTTTGACCCCAGATCTGAAAACTAGAAACTTGGAGCGACAATTTCCTTTTTTTTTTAAACGTTTTTCGACCATTTTTCACAAAGTTACGGCCTTTTGAAAAATGGCAAAAAATTTGCTATTTTTTTTCTATCCCTTAATTTTTGCGTCTAGTGTATTTAAAAAATATTTTTAATAATTCTGCGCTATTTTTTATCTTTTTAGATTTTTGTAATCATTTTTTTTATCTTTCAACAATTTTTTCGCCAATTTAGCGTTACGTTTTATATTTTTGAAAATGTTTGTAATCATTTTCCTGTACGTTAAAAGTAATTCCTCTAACTTTTTAAGGTTTTAATATAGTTTTTAAATTCTGATATTATTTTTTGTTGTTTTTGATAATTTGTTGACATTTTTACATAATGTTTTTAGATTTTCGTAAAACTTTTTGATACTTTCGATCCCTTTTAGATAAACATTCATTTTGGGAACATGCGTTAGAGAACATTTTTTTTTTTAATAAAAAAATATATATATAAAAAATACAACAAATATTTGTAAAATCGTCGCGCGCTATATATTTTTGTTTCATACGATTTGAAATCCCATTAAATTCGATGTTTACATGCGGTAGCAATATTTCCGAGTGAGGATGTCAAAAAACACATAGCTGTCACAACGGTCACCCGGTACATGGATTCGTTCGTGCGTGCGCAGTGCGCTCATAGAAATTCGAAAAGACAGGTAGCAGTAGTGTACGCAACAGGTGCTGAAATTCATCGGTATATCTGCTGAGGCTTGACATACGTGCGCCCATACACGCACCACGATACATCCTGACATGATTTAACATGCAGTAAAAATATACACTCAAGCAGCCGTCGCGCGTATGATCGAATAATATAATAATAATAATAATAATGCCATATTAATGCAACAAAAAATAATAACTACGAGCATTATTGTTATTAAAATAAAAATATAACAAATTTATAATATATTTAATACAATTACCGAACGTATTATGAAATTATTATTCAATTATTGATTGTACGATTGTATAAGCATTGGATAAGAATCATATGATTATCACAATAACAGTTAATTTAAAAACCCAAAAAATAACGAAAATTCTTTTTTTTTTGTTTCAGGGGTTCTGGAGATGGCCGCGACCGAGAGCACGATCCGATTCAGCGGTCACACACTAGACAAGGCAACCAAAGCAAAGGTACCTCATCAATATCCTACGGATTACGTCGATATGAAGAACCTCAAGACAATTTCCTCACAAATTTTTTGGTCGTCATCCGTGATGTCGTTTAGGCCAATCAGGATTTTGAGGTCTTTGTATTCTAATATACAGGGTGGCCGGTTAATTGACGTCATAAAAAAAATTTTGTTTCGGCATGTCGTGGGGAATCCGAAACACCCCCATGTATTTCATGCAATTTTTGATAGTTTAGGAGTTATGATTTTTTTTCGATTTTTTGAGGAATTTCGACATGACCAGTTCTAAAAAATTCTAAAAGAAAAAGCAAGAG
>JAPYZJ010004327.1:0-15714 GCA_030522765.1 Ophioninae sp. B BG-2022a | reverse complement strand
GGGGGGAGGGGGGGGGGGGGAACTTGGAGCAACGAGGCCATAAAGACTATCGAGGATTAAACTAGCCGACAGGATTATAACCAACCCGGTCACGCACGGGTTAATACGCGTGGCTGAACATTCACTGTATTGGGTTTGGTGGGCTGGAATTGGGAGAGGGAGGGGGGGGGGAATTCGAAGTGGAGGATTAAGGGGACGGGAGGGTTTGAGGACGGGGGAATTCGAAGTAGAGGATTGAGGGGAGGGGATAGGGTTAAGGGGGATTCTTAGTATCGGATTGAGGGGAGTGGAGGGGAAAGGGGATTAAGGGGGTGGGGGGTGAAATCGTACAGAGAGAGAAGGATGGAAAAAAAGATCGAGAAAGACGACGGGGCTTTGAGATCGTGTTCAAGCTGCATGGTCTCGCTCGCTCGATCGAGCTTCCCGGAGATCATGGTTATTTATCGGACAACCTCCGGTGGACACGAACAACCTGTTGATTGACGCGGTCTCGAAGAGCCTCTCGCGAGAACCTCATATACATATGTTTTTTTATCGCTGCTCACGTGTTTTTAATATTTGAGATGGGGAATATTTTTGAAAAATTTTTTTCTTTTTTTTTTTTTTATGGCTTTACAGTATTGCGGTACCACCCACGATTTTTCGATGTTTAAGGGGACGACTTTTCAGTTTGTTGGGTTGTCGATTTTTGCGTTGGGAAAAAAACGTTTGGGGGGAGGTTTGGAAATATGTGAAATTGGGATTATTTATTTTGAAATGAACGTCATGAGTTTTGAGGTTTTTATTGGTAATAGGTTTATCGTGGTACAATTAAAAAATAGGTATTTGAGAATAAAGAATTTTCAAAGAATATTTTAATCGTTTTAATTTAATTTAAAACTGTTTAAATTGTAACATTTTTTTAATTTTATTTATTAATTAATAACAAAATTCATTTGTTTGGGTTAATATAATTTGAGAATTAAAAAAAGAATAATAATAAAATATAACGACATTCATAATAAAGATCGCTCGTTTGGGTTTGTTTGGGTTAATTTAATTAATAAACTAAAAAAAATAAAAAAATAATTTTAAAAAATCGAAAATTACGATATTCATGATAAAATTCATTTTTTCCGTCACCACCGGCCCAGAGACACTCCCATTGAGAAAAACAATCGCGAGATTGAATATGTGCATTGGACGAGGGGGCGTAACGAGCGCCTCGAGTTCTAACGACAATAAAGGAATAAACGGGAGGAGAATGGTAATGTTACTGCCGGACGAGACGTACGAGGAGAGATCGGGATCATCGAGCGGTTCTTCCGGTTCGAGAGGGGACTCCTCATCGTCGACGTGTCCCAATGAGTCCCGGGATGAGGTCGACGCGATCGAGGCTGCCAAAGCCCTCGTCGCTTTTCGCAAATGCGACGATTTTTTAAAGCGTCACGGTATAAGGCCCGAATTCTTTTGTCGGCATCGCGAAACCCTCGCCCTTCAAACTTGGCTGCTTCAAAAAACATCCGCAAAACTTTCCTCCGGTGAGTACGAATTTTCATTTATTAAAAAAATTTCCCAATTTTTTACAGTAAAAAAAAAATAAAGAAAAAAATAAATGAGCGAATGGATGAATGAATAGATAAATAAATAAATAAATAAATGATTGGATGAATAAATAAATAAATTAATTAATTAGTGAATGAATGAATAAATGAACAAATGATTGAATGAATGAATAAATTGATTAATGAATTAGTGAATGAATGAATAAACGAATGAATGAATAAATGAATGAATGAATGATGATTGATTGAATGAATGAATGAATGAATGAATGAATGAATGAATGAATGAATGAATGAATGAATGAATGAATGAATGAATGAATGAATGAATGAATGTATGGACGAATGAATGAATGAATGGACGAATGAAAGAATGAATGATTAAATGAATGAGTGAATGATTGGATGAATGAATGAATGAGTGAATTAATGAATAAATGAATGAATGAATGAATGATTGAATCAATGAATAAATAAATGAATGAATGAATGAATAAATGAATAAATGAATGAATGAATGAATGAATGAATGAATAAATGAATGAATGAATGAATGAATGAATAAATGAATGAATGAATGAATGAATGAATGATTGAATGAATTATTTAATGAATGAATAAACGAATGAATGAATAAATAAATAAATAAACACCAGAAATCCTGCTTTCCAAAAAGATAGTCTCTTCTCGAACATCCGATACTCGCCTAAAGTCAATATCTCGCCTGCCATCTGTTCGATGTCCTATCAACCGTGCTGTACTATCAATTTACCATCAACCTTACCGGAAACAGCGAACGAGGCAAATTTTTCCATGAAAGAAATTGCCGAACGGAAATGTGGGAGAGGATACGGGAAAGAGTAACGCGCATAGAGGATGTGTAAAATTGGTGAAGGCAGAAGGTGCCCCGGTATATGTGTACGCTGTCTATAAGTCACCGAGTCCTCTCTCTCTCTCTCTACATTTATATATATATAAAGTCAGCCATCGTGGCCGATGGGTGAGAGATTATCCCAGGGCTTTTACTACTGAAGAGAGGCGGCTTTGGACCTCTCTAGTTGCACGCTTGCTCATGATTTCGTTTCCTCCATCTCTCTCTCTCTCTCTCTCTTTCTCTCTCTCTCTCTCTCTCTCTCTCTCTCTCTCTCTCTCTCTCTCTCTCTCTCTCGATCCCGATACTTCGTAGCCGTATAGTTTAAAACGTCGTGGCAGGCGTATACATATATAAGAGCATATATATATAGCCTATATGTAGTATATATATATATGGTGACTATACTAACAATCTCTCTCTCGCTATCGCAATAAATCAAGCGAGCAACCTAATTAACGTTCGGTAGACGCCATAATAGATGCTTCGTTACCACCCCGGTCATTACTAATTATACGCGCTCGATTCATTGCTCTCCTCTCTCTCTCTCTCTCTCTCTCTCTCTCTCTCTCTCTCTCTTTCGCTTGAATAAGAGAATCTGTCTTTCTCTCCCTCTTCTACTCTCGGACTCGTAACTTTGTCCTCCAGTTAACACGCTCTCTCTCTCTTTCTCTCTCTCGAAATATCTCTCTCTCTCGCTCTCTCTCTCTCTCTCTCTCTCTCTCTCTCTCTCAATTTACATCATTTTATATTATTTTATGTCAATTAATATCTATCATATTTTTTTCTGTATTTTTTGTAGTAACTCCATTTACGTTACTTATTTTGTAAAACATTAATTTTTGTATTATTTTTATTATTTTCTGAATTTTTTGTATTATTTTTGTATTATTTTCAATATTTGTTAAGACTATTATGTTGCCCGATAGTTAATTCTAGGGCATAATAAATTTATCATCATCATCATCATCATCTCTCTCTCTCTCTCTCATCATTATATCTTCTTCTCTCTCTCTCTTTTCCTGTTCCCGTGTCTCTCGATGGCCCCGCGCGTCATCGCTGCAATCCCGGAGGAAAAAATTTCATTATCCCGTAACACCAAGGAGACCAGGTTCTCCTACGATACCGAAATATCGAAATCGATGAAAAATTCCAATATCGCATTTTATCAAAGTTCTCAGTATCGAGGAGAAGAAAAGTGACGGGGAGAACGAAAAAAATTGTTTTTACAAAGATTTAGACAATGATAAGACTATCGAGAAAAACAATTAATAAAAGCGATATATAATTATAATTGCGACCACGATAACTATACAATTACAGAAAATGACTAAAGTTACGTTATAGGAGGGACCGGAAGTACGAGAGGGGGAAAGGGAAAGAGAGTATTTCGGAAAAGTTTGTAAGCGATACCTATCGTTTTTTCGTAATGATAACGGTAATGATCTTCCAGTCTTTCGCTTTGTGAAGAAAATTCACCTGCGGCGTTTCCGGTCATCCCTGGATGGCAGAGGTCATTCTTTTTCGATTATTAGAGAAATGAAAAAAATCCCAGCGGAGAAAACCAAAATGGCGGTTTTGGTGAGGCGGAACAGGGGAGGGGGGAGTTTCGTTTCCGGAAGGGACACTTGGACACCAGTTCTCGTCCTTTCAATCCTCATTCAACCCTTTGACTCCTTTATATCCAGCCGCAGCCGCGGAACTAATCCAACAGGATTACACGTAGCCTCGATCTTTCCCGACCTCCCATTGAACGACATACGAGACGACTACGCGTCACTAATTTTCATTTCAATCCTCTGCCCCTTTTCCAACCCTTCAGAGACGACCTGTCACAGTCTTCTCTCATTTCCGGCCATTCGCCATCTTTTTTTTTTTCATTTGCAGGGTTTTCGAAATTACAGTTTTTTGTTTTTATGGGTTTTTTTTCGTTTTTGAATCGATGAGGTTTATTTGTATTACAGAATTTGGAATTCTCGTTTTTTTTTGGAAAAATACGATTTAGGAATTTTTAAATGAGAGACTTTTGGATGAACTTTTGGTTTTTTAATTGAAAGATTTCGTATTAAGATTTTGATTTTGTAATAAAAGATTTTTTAAATCAAATTTTGAAATTTTTGCTAAAAGATTTTTTAATAAAATGTTGATTTTTTAAGTAAAAGATTTCGTAATAAAATTATGATTTTGTAATAAAAGATTTTTCAATAAAATGTTGATTTTTTAATTCAAAGATTTTTCAATAAAATGTTGATTTTTTAATTCAAAGATTACGTAATAAAATTTTGATTTTTTAATTCAAAGATTTCGTAATAAAATTTTGATTTTTTAATTCAAAGATTTCGTAATAAAATTTTGAATTGTAACAAATGATTTTTTGGAATCAAATTTTGAATTTTTAAATGAAAGATTTTTGATTTTTGAATAAAAGAAACGAGAAAAAAAGAATTGACGAACGGGCGAACGTTGTACGAGCGTTAGGATTGCAGCGTGACTTGGACGATTTCGCGGCTGTCCCGCGAACCGGAAGTCATCTTCGTGTCGATTCGTCTTATTTGACGGGCGCGAGCGATAAATCGACGTTGAACTTTAACACGGTGCGCAATGGGAAAAGGCGATCTAGTTTCACGGCTCTTCAATTCCCATCAGAGCGACCGCGTAACGATCGCCGCGGATCGTTGGTCGTTACCGATCATCAACGCGCCGGGTGTTGCCCGATCGATTCGAGGCGCGACAAAATCAGAATCAGGCAAGTGGAAATCGAATTATTCGATTTATCGTCGTACAAACGAAAATCGGCAGGGTTTGATAAAACGAGCGGGTAAACGAACGAAATTGTAACGCACTGATTGCATATTTTATGCAATGACTCAAACGAAAATTAATTTGATAAAGATCCGAGCGCGAATAAAAATTGAAATTAATTAAACGTTAATTAATTTAAAAATAATCGGAGAGCGAATAAAAATAGAAAGAGCGATCAAATTTAATTTTTGAAAAAATCATCGGGCAATTTGAAATCGAAAGATTTATAAAAAATAATTTGAAAAATTAATATTGAAAGAAATTACTGTGAAAAAATAATTGCAAAGAAATTAAAATGAATTCTTTCAAATAAATATTTTCCCACAGTCTTGAAAAATTACTTTTTATAAATCAAATTTTCTCAGATTCATCTTTTCCATTCAAAAAAAAAAAATAATTCAAAATTCAAATAATTTAACTGTTCATTCCGATTAATTTTTGTTTTTAATCAAATATAACACATATAAATGAAATTTATAATTAAATAAAAACTTTCAACAATTACCTTAATTTTTATTTTATAAATAAAAAGAAAATAAAAAATCATTTTCAAAAATTATTAACATCTGCGAAATGTTGATAAAAAAGGTAACGGGGTCGTTAAAAAAATTAAATAAAATAGCTATATCGAAAAGCATTGAAAAAGCCATATGAAGAAAAATATTCAAAAAAAAAAGGATTGAGAAAAAGAATGTTGCCGGGTTGCGCGAACGTCTCGATCTTAGGTGGCAAAACTCACCGAATGACGACGTCAGGTGTTGCATCCATAAATCACCCTCCGTGTGCAACCGAGCGAGAGGAAAAATAAATACATCCTCTTCCTCCGGTTCGCCCTGAGTCTCTGTCTCTCTCTTTCACCTTGGTGATCACGTTCCGGTCCCATCCACCGTTACTCTTTTTCCCTCATCGTTCCTCGTGTTTCCTCATTCTCGTTACTTTCTCGCCGTAACAAACACGGGAAAATCCAACGACGCGGGACACGTTACGCCTTTCACGCTGATATATTGCAAATAAAAGATGACGGCGCATCCGGCGCTTGCCGAGCTCGTTTCGATCCTACCAAAGGCTAAGCCCAGGCAAACCCGAACAACGAAATGCCAAACGTGGACGTAAAAATGGACCGTTGATCCGTTAATCGTTCATTCGGAAAGTAAACGTATTGCCGAAACGATTTTACTTCCACGTAACTCAAAAACTAAGAAACTCAACCTAACTTTTAAACCCAATTAACTCAGGCTAATTTTGAAGTTAATTTTTAACTCAACCGAAGTTTCAAGATGGATCGAGTCACGCTAATTTCGAGGTTATTTTTTAACTCAACCGAAATTTTAAGATCGATTAACTCGCGCTAATTTTGGAGTTAATTTTTAACTCAACCGAATTTTTAATATCGATTAACTCAAGCTAATTTTGAAGTTAATTTTTAACTCAACCGATTTTTTACGATCGGATAATTCATAATAATTTTGAGGTTAATTTTTAACTCAACCGATTTTTTACGATCGGATAATTCATAATAATTTTGAGGTTAATTTTTAACTCAACCGAAATTTGAAGATCGATTAACTCGCGCTAATTTTGGAGTTAATTTTTAACTCAACCGAATTTTTAATATCGATTAACTCAACCTAATTTTGAAGTTAATTTTTAACTCAACCGATTTTTTACGATCGGATAATTCATAATAATTTTGAGGTTAATTTTTAACTCAACCGACGTTTTGAGTTCGATTAACTCAACCTGATTTTGAGTTTAACTTTCAACTTAACCGAATGCAACGTTTTAATCAACTGGGCTTGATTCGACGTAAGTGCGGGCTAACTTGACTCAACTTTTGACTCATCAGTTAACTCAAATTAACGGTTGAGTTAAATTTCAACTCAAACAATGAGTTATCTTTTAACTCAAGCAATGAGTTATCGTTCGACTCAAACAATGAGTTATCTTTTAACTCAACCGTTGAGTTAACTTTTGACGATTAACTTAACTGTTAAGTCAATAGATTCGGACATAAGTTAAAGGTGAGAAATTAAAAGTCGTCAAAGCAATAGTATATTTTTTATTTCAGAGAAAAAAATAGAATATTTTAATGTTCGTTAATCGTAAGTTTTTATTTGAATAGAAAACAAGTGAACGTAAAAAATTTAACATATTGTATTTAGAATATCCTGAAGAGCTGTGTCATTGAAAATTTCTACCAACTGCACCGCTGGTGTAGTGGTATCATGCAAGACTCCCATCCTTGCGACCTGGGTTCGATTCCCGGGCGGTGCAACTCATTATTTTTTTCCTCGTCCATCTCTCCAGTGATGCATTTTTCTCAAGGTATTAATGGAAAAGGTTGGAAAAGGTTAATTGTAACGGAGGTCGGTTATTGTTTGCGAACGTGAAGAAGTCTTTTTGGGAATATTCGGATAAGCGAGTTTTTTCGAGGACGCATTTTCGTATGTTTTAAAGAGTTGTATTTGGATTAAACAAGGGTTAGAATTAAGTTCGGACTTCAAAAATGATTTTTATAGATATATTTTAACCTTAAATATCATTGAATGTATTTTTTGTAGTTAATAAAGATCGTCGATGCAAAAGAATTTCGTAACGGGCGTTGTCGTGGTGGCAACGTATTGGCTTCGCGTTCGGACGACGCGAGTTCGAATCCCACTTGGAGGTAATATTTTTATCTCCAAAAATCAATGTCCGCTTCGAAAAAATAATTCTTCGGGACCTGGATTCGTTTGATAGGCGTTGTCAAATGTCGCGCACCGAGTGGATTGTACAGATATGCCCAGTTTTCGTGAAAAGTGATAGGAGTAATCCCATCGATCCTCGATTACTGGAAATTCAGATGGTGAATCAGAAAAGCGAAGGGGTGTCGGGCCAATCGATCCTTGGAATCGCGTGAGACGTTAGACACGCAAAATGATGTAACCCAAACGCGGCATAGTCGCGAATGGCAAGGGGCAGAAGGGGGAACAGCAGGGACGGTAAAACTTCTCTCGTCGAGCGCTACAAACGCGTTAATTACTCCGCCGACCCAAACAATGGAGCAATAATTAACAATTACCCGGTTTGATAATTATAGCTCGTGCGGTTGAGTTATCACCCTATCTAGGCGATGTTGTCTGTACTTCCACCCTCTCGATTCCTCGCACGCCCTTGGCTTCCACGCTACACACACGCCCAGCCCGGAGCCAAGGATCTGTGACGTTAACACGCCCGTTACGATCCTCGCGTTATCGCTAATACCGAAACCGTCTACTCACCCTCGCCTATTGATTTACAGGTTCGCCTTCGAGGAATATTTCCTCCGACGAGCTCGGCGTTTCGTCGAATATTCTTCGCTCGATTGTCGAACGTTCAACGTTGAACTTTCAGGGTTTTGGTTTGCTTGGGTTCGTTTTGGTTTGTTTTGGTTCGTTTTGGTTTCTTTTGGTTTGTTTGGGTTCGTTTTGATTTGTTCGGATTCATTTTGGTTTGTTTGGGTTCGTTTTGATTTGTTCGGATTCATTTTGGTTTGTTTGGGTTCGTTTTGATTAGTTTGGGTTCGTTTTGGTTTTTTTGGGGTCGTGTGGCTTCATTTTGGGTTGTTTGGGTTCGTTTTGGTTTGTTTGGGATTGTTTGAGGTCCATTCAAAAAAATAAAGCTTCTAAATTTTCTTTTCTTCCATATTTCCTACCCTATGAAATCGAAAACATTTTTCTTGAAACCTCGAAAAAGAAGTTCAAACAACCGAACGCTGACATCCAAACGAAGCCGTTTCCCCTTATTTTTAATATTCACGTTTGTATATTCACGTCGTTCCCGAAACTATGACGTAACGGTGTAATACAGGCGTTGTAGGAGGCTTGTATACGAGCGCGTATCTGACATTATGTATACAACGATTGCTCACTTACGAGCCACCTCTCACGTATAAAAGTTAACAAAGTACACGCATGTGTCTCTCTCATCCGCTTCCACGTTCTCCGACGTTCCCCTCAGACGACTTTGCGTATATATCGGTACGGGGTGTCCGGAAAATAAGCACGAGCTTTCGGAGAGGCTCTTGGTCGCCGAATGTTTAAATGCTGAAACGTGTCTTCGAAAAAGTCGATTTTTATAAGAATTCAAATATAAAAAAAATATAATAATTACTATGAGTCAGGTTTTCCACTATTTGGGAAAAAAAGATATATTTTTAACGTTATTTACTTATGCGTTAGTTATTATGCTTATTGCTTATTTATATATTTTTAAATTTTTTTATTAAATTTTATGTAATATTTTATTTTATATTTTTTATTTGTTTATGTAGTTGTATTTATTTATTTGTTTGGGTTGTTTTGGGGTTTTTTTAATTTCAGGGACACCTGAACCCTTAAATTTCGGGGACACCATATTTAATTAAATTTTATATAATATTTTATTTGATATTTTTTATTTGTTTATGTAGTCATATTTATTTATTTGTTGGGGTTTGTTTTGTTTTTTTTTAATTTCGGGGACACCCTGTACATCTATATTTTGAATATGAATAATGTGAGTGCAGTGGAGATTCCAAGTCTCATAAGGTAGTCGCGAGTGAGGTATTTATGAATCGCCCGTACACCCTCGCAGTTTTCTTGCTCTTGTATATTTCTCTTTCTTCTCCATTATTCTCCCTTCCTCTTTCTCCCTCTGGTACCCTTGCTCGACGGTATGTTCATGAGCATCCCGAGTTCGCCGCTCATGCACGTAAGTCTCATTCTTGTCGTTTTTCTCCTCCGCGAGATATCCACCACCATGTGGTTTACATAAATATGCATCGTGCTGTACGATCGTCCTCCCTCTGCTCGGGAGTTGCGCATTTTTTCATCCCCGCATTCGGCGTCGCGTTGCGCCCTCGAAAACACCAAAAACTGCACATAAAAAAAAAAACGGGGACACGAAGATAGCGCGTTTCTCCGTGAATCGTTCTCGTACGAACTATTTTCGTTCCCGTTAAAAGATCGCGAGAGAACGCTGATAATTGGTGTGAAAATACTGTGCATATTTTTATTCGTAGATTTGTAGAAATAAAAGATTAAAAAATAGAAATTTAACGTCGATTTACTATCCGGATTTTTATTTGAATTTAATCATTTTTTTTCAATCCATTTTTTAAATCTTTTATTGGAAATTTTTTGGAAAATGGAAAATTATGGTTTTTTCACGCTCTTTACATTTCAAATGGACCATAAAATTAATTTTAAAATTGAGCATCGATTTATTGCAATTATTTTGAATTGAATTGAATTATTATTTTTAATCAATTTTTTTATTCTCAATTGGAGGCCTTTGGGGTATGTAAAAATAATGTTTTTTTCATGCTTTCTACATTTTAAACCCACCATAAAATTTATTTGAAAATTGAATATCCATTTATTATAATAATTTTGAATCGAACCGAATGATTATTCTCAGACAATTAATAATTGTTAAAATTTGAATAAAAATAATATTTATATAATTCATAAACTGTTAATATTAATAAAGTACAATATTTGAATATATATACAAAAACGATGTTTTAGCTGAGATTTTTTAGTACACCTTTCTCTTTTTCAATTCATTTCCGAATTCGATAAATAAATAAATAAATAAATGAACACAAGTGCCGTACAGTCGAAAATACATTTTTATTTAAATATAAATTGAACGAATAATTAATTAAATTAATAGAAATTCAATTTAATAATTTTTTGTTTGTTTTTCGGATACCATAATTTTTCACTTTTTCAAATGACATATACAAATCATTCGGCATTTCGTGGGAACGATTTACGAGTTGCCGAACTCCGTGAATACGACCGGGGTCGCGAACGGTTGACGGCCAGACATTTGAATACGTATCATGGCCGTGTTATAGTTGTTATTAGCCATACGAACCCGGAAACGCATTCGTACTTGGGTACACGAGTTGTATTTTTTTATTTATGCTTTTTTAATACTCCGGTAATTATACACGTCGGCATAGGAAGTTACGTGTCTCGGAGGGGATGGAAAATTAATTTTAATAATTTCGTTCGTCGTTGCGAGGCTCGTTGGTGGCCGAGTGACGAAGAGGGGTGGGGAGGGTTGAATTTGCAATTAAACGCGAAAAAACCACGGGTGCGTGGGTGTACGGTCAATACAGTGAAAAAAAAAACAAAATAAAAAACACAAAAAAAAGTTGTAAAGCTTTTGGCGTTGTAAATTGTATTTGGGCATCATATGCGTGTGGGTAAAATCAGCAAGGGATAAAACTGGGTACTCTCCGCAAATTCCGTGAGTCTCGTTCATAAGCTGCCTGTAAACTGCCAGTGAACAATTATGCATGAGGGCGAAAATGTAACGTCCGGAAGCAAATTCCAGATGCTTCATATTATGAAAAACAATTGTTTTTGTATCTCCCGTTTTTTGTTTGGGTTCGTAAATATTTCGATTCGTAAATATTTATCGATTTTTCTTATCTTCTCTTTACTGGACATTGGTAACATTTCTTGTAAAATTTTTGTAAAGCGATTGGAAATATTTCGGTGTGTTGTTAAAATGAATAATTATTATTTGGAGTAAACGAAATTTGTTCGAAGGGTAAAGTGATTTTTTTATATTTCGAAAAGAATATTTATTTACTTATCAATATCTATTCGAAGTAATCCACCCTCAGATATAGTAGATTCAGTGCCAGGGTTTTTTCCAATCCTCGAAGAACTTCCGGTTTACGCTTTTTCGCCTCGAGTTCTCCCAGTGATCCAAACCCAAACAAACCCAAACGAACTAAATATGCAAAATGGCTGATTACGTCGACCAAAAAAAACAACAAAAACAAAAACAATCGAAAATCGAATTTACGTAACCCGCGAAATTTGAAGAGTCACCTTATTTTTTGAACAAACCTCGTATATCAAGAGGCAATTGTTAGATTCTTGCATGGATTGGAAAACACTGATTTTTCTCTCTCACTCTATCTATCCCTCTCTTGTGTATTATGGCGTCTACTCTCGTGGCTAATCAATTAATGTGTGAAGTGAGATCAGTGGAGGAACAGTGGAGGGGGAGGTGGAGAGAGGAGGGGGAAGACAGTTAAGAGACGCTCGATCACGACACACGTAAAGCAAATGAGAATTTACTGGTGTTCAGGAGGGAGAGGGATCCTCATTATTGCACTGCCATCACACCCTTTCTCATTCGCGTACATGTACCGGGTGGGTCACTTAGATAACACCAAAAACCCAAACAAACCCAAACAACCCCACTTCGAACATCTCATTGCAAACGTCGGAAAAATCATCTTTTTTTAAGAATTTTTTCCTTTGACTTTACGATTTTTATTTTGGGCTCAATTAAAGATACGTTTTTTTCACACTTATTTAATTTCATTTAAGAGTCAAGTTAATTTGGTTCAATTTTGGTAAATTTAAATTTAAGAAAGTTTGTTTACATTTTTTGAAGTTTTGATTCAATTAAATTTGATTAGTTTCATGAAATTAAGATTCAGGTAAATTTTTCTTGAAAAAACAGTACTTTTTGCATGGCGAGTTTCATATACAGGAATGCAAGATAAAAGCAAAAAGATCGATTGGCAAAACCAAACCAAACCCATACAAACCCAAACAAACGATTTTTGTATATATAGAATGAAGGTAAATGACGAAATAAAAAATTATCAGTTACTAATATTTTTTAAAATTTTTTATGTTTTTTTTGGACGTTAGTTTGATGTGGCCGTGAAAAAAAAGATGAAAAGATGGAGACGATAGCATAGAGGATTCGATGTTGCGAATTCAGGCTGTTCAAGGGCTTGGTCGTTCGCGAATTGCATCAACTGCACCGCTGGTGTAGTGGTATCATGCAAGACTCCCATCCTTGCGACCTGGGTTCGATTCCCGGGCGGTGCAACCCATTATTTTTTTTTCTCGCCCTTTTCATTGGTTTTTTTCAGCGAGGCATTTTTTTTCAGATGTATAAGTAGATCAGGCTAAAAAGTGTGTGTTTGGGGGTTATTCTTGGCAAACGTCCGAAAAATCCTTTGCGGAACTTTCGGGGAAAAGTTTGAGTTCCTAGGGCTAAAGGGAATCAATTGGATGTGAACAAGGGTTGGCATTACTCGATAACGAACACTTGTCGAGAAAGAACTCGCTGAACATGTGTTTTTTTTTAACAGCTGTGTGTATTTGGATTACTTTTTTATGAAGTTTGATTAGCTCCAGTGGCAGCGTACGATCGTCCGAACGCTGAGATCGCGGGTTCGAATCCAAGGTTGGTCGAGTGGTTTTTTTTCTGAAGTTTTCAGGCTCTGCATCGAACGAGGATAAAAAGTTGGAGGTGTTCTGCTTCGAACAACGATATAAATTGGTTTGAGGTTCTACGTCGAACATAGATATAAATAGGTTTCAGGCTTTCCGTCGAACAAAGATTAGAAAGTTGGAGGTTCTGCATCGAACGTGTAGATAAAAGGGAATTGAGGTTTCCAGGATATTGAACAAAGATTCACATTATCAGGTTTCTGCATTGAAGATAAAAAGTTTCAGGTCTTGCGTTGAACAAAGATAAAGTTTCAGGCCCTGAGTCTGGTTTAGATACGATTCTAGAGAATAAGTTCGACATTGAGGTTAAAAAAGTGGTAAGATTAATCAAAAACGAAAAAAAAAAAGATATTCAGCCCTGAAACTCACTGAATTAGCCCTGAACTCACCCTGATACTGATGATACCCAACGTGGGCACATGTGAGTAATTTCTCAATAAAACCCAACGGAAGTCAGGCTTTGGAATCCAACTTTAGAGAGTGGTTTTTTCTGCGTTTTTCAGGCTTTGCATCCAGAACTTTGCAGCCTTCGTCTTGCTTAGATATACTCACCCTGTACGTGTAAGGAATCGTACTGCCGTGGTTAAATTCATGCGAAGTACGCGACACACGAGTTTTCCCCTCTCGGCATGCTCCGTTTCGGTTTCACCGTGAAAATCGTCGTTGAATGAGGGCCCCCAGCTCTTCGAGACTTATGTAGAAGAAGCGAGGGTGAAACGGATATGAGGAGGGGGGAGGTAAACGTGTCGACTAAGCGCGTTTCAATTAACGCCACAGGCTGTGTGTAACCTCTCTCTCTCTCTCTCTTTCTCTCTCTCTTTTACACATACAAACATCGCGGCTTCATCATTCGAGAACAGCCTCCCGATTTCTTCTGGTCTCTGAGCGCGCGCGGCGGATGCCAGAATAAACGTCCACCGACTTTACGCTCAACGTCTCTCGCACGCGAGACTAACCCCGATGAATTTCCGGAAACACCGGCCCTCCACCAGTTTATATTAATGGACACGTGTCGCGATCGCGCTTTCCGATTTCCAAGCGAGATACGCTGATTCGAATTATTAATGATGTTTATTTATGAGGAATGGATATGAAAAATATCATTTTGGCTGAAATTAAAAAACTCGATCAATTTTTGAATTTCTTGCACTATTTTTGTCGAAAATTAAAGTAGATATTTTAGGCTATGAAAGTGTTCGATAAAATAATTATATTCTTGACTTTTTATCCTGATGCAGGATAAAAATCTTAAAAAAATCCTAAAATTTCACTCGACTGGTAAAAAAATATGGAAAAATTCGTAAAATTGATTTTTTTAAAAAACACTATAAAATTCATAATCGAAATGTAATTAAAATTAGAAAATGTACAAACGATTCTTCGTGAATTTTCCAAATTTCTATTTACAAAGAATCGTTTGTACATTTTCTTATTTTAATTACATTTTGATTATGAATCTTATAGAATGTTTTTCAAAAAAATCAATTGTACGAATTTTTCTATATTTTTTTACGAGTTGAGAAGAAATTCGTCCTCGCGAAAAAAATCCGTAATTTCTTTGCTGATTCACAATTCTTTGAAAGCTCCGCGAATACCTCTGGGAAATTTGTCACAGAGGAGGAATTGAAAGAAAAAAAAAACTGGATGCAGTATTAATTGGCATCGACAATCGCGGCTCGCGGTTGAAAAAAAATCGAGTGCTTTTGAAGCGAGGAAGGAAAAAAGGGGTGAAAAGATGTCGATCGTCGATCGATCTCCGGTGGTGAGTACTCGAGGATCGCGATCATTTCGACACCGCGATAAATACACGCAAGTTCGTCTCGGCCTAGAAGAATTTTTTATCCGAGTAAGAAAAAAAAAGAGGAAAAGAGAAAAAGCAATCAGTGGGGTAGAAAAAAAAACATAGGAGTAAAGAGGAATGGCGCGAGGGTTGTCGGTAAAGCGAGCAGAAGAGTCGAAGTGGCGGGGCTCTCGATCGATCACATCCGCGCTAATTAATTCATCCGTCAATTAGTAATCGTTGGTGCGTGAGGCTTCGCGAAAGAGAGAAAGAGAAAGAGAAAAAGAGACAAATTAAGGGGACGAAAAAAGCCCCGGTGGAGTTGAAGAAAAAAAAAAAAACCACCCGGAGGTCGAGGATCGAAAGGGGCGTAGAAAAAGGAGAATAAAGGACGAATGACGTAGAGGGAAGGGAGAAGAGTATAAAAAAGCGATG